>CATOAI010000008.1:0-20000 GCA_951361185.1 Ochropacha duplaris
TAACCTAACCTAACCTAACCTAACCTAACCTAACCTAACCTAACCTAACCTAACCTAACCTAACCTAACCTAACCTAACCTAACCTAACCTAACCTAACCTAACCTAACCTAACCTAACCTAACCTAACCTAACCTAACCTAACCTAACCTAACCTAACCTAACCTAACCTAACCTAACCTAACCTAACCTAACCTAACCTAACCTAACCTAACCTAACCTAACCTAACCTAACCTAACCTAACCTAACCTAACCTAACCTAACCTAACCTAACCTAACCTAACCTAACCTAACCTAACCTAACCTAACCTAACCTAACCTAACCTAACCTAACCTAACCTAACCTAACCTAACCTAACCTAACCTAACCTAACCTAACCTAACCTAACCTAACCTAACCTAACCTAACCTAACCTAACCTAACCTAACCTAACCTAACCTAACCTAACCTAACCTAACCTAACCTAACCTAACCTAACCTAACCTAACCTAACCTAACCTAACCTAACCTAACCTAACCTAACCTAACCTAACCTAACCTAACCTAACCTAACCTAACCTAACCTAACCTAACCTAACCTAACCTAACCTAACCTAACCTAACCTAACCTAACCTAACCTAACCTAACCTAACCTAACCTAACCTAACCTAACCTAACCTAACCTAACCTAACCTAACCTAACCTAACCTAACCTAACCTAACCTAACCTAACCTAACCTAACCTAACCTAACCTAACCTAACCTAACCTAACCTAACCTAACCTAACCTAACCTAACCTAACCTAACCTAACCTAACCTAACCTAACCTAACCTAACCTAACCTAACCTAACCTAACCTAACCTAACCTAACCTAACCTAACCTAACCTAACCTAACCTAACCTAACCTAACCTAACCTAACCTAACCTAACCTAACCTAACCTAACCTAACCTAACCTAACCTAACCTAACCTAACCTAACCTAACCTAACCTAACCTAACCTAACCTAACCTAACCTAACCTAACCTAACCTAACCTAACCTAACCTAACCTAACCTAACCTAACCTAACCTAACCTAACCTAACCTAACCTAACCTAACCTAACCTAACCTAACCTAACCTAACCTAACCTAACCTAACCTAACCTAACCTAACCTAACCTAACCTAACCTAACCTAACCTAACCTAACCTAACCTAACCTAACCTAACCTAACCTAACCTAACCTAACCTAACCTAACCTAACCTAACCTAACCTAACCTAACCTAACCTAACCTAACCTAACCTAACCTAACCTAACCTAACCTAACCTAACCTAACCTAACCTAACCTAACCTAACCTAACCTAACCTAACCTAACCTAACCTAACCTAACCTAACCTAACCTAACCTAACCTAACCTAACCTAACCTAACCTAACCTAACCTAACCTAACCTAACCTAACCTAACCTAACCTAACCTAACCTAACCTAACCTAACCTAACCTAACCTAACCTAACCTAACCTAACCTAACCTAACCTAACCTAACCTAACCTAACCTAACCTAACCTAACCTAACCTAACCTAACCTAACCTAACCTAACCTAACCTAACCTAACCTAACCTAACCTAACCTAACCTAACCTAACCTAACCTAACCTAACCTAACCTAACCTAACCTAACCTAACCTAACCTAACCTAACCTAACCTAACCTAACCTAACCTAACCTAACCTAACCTAACCTAACCTAACCTAACCTAACCTAACCTAACCTAACCTAACCTAACCTAACCTAACCTAACCTAACCTAACCTAACCTAACCTAACCTAACCTAACCTAACCTAACCTAACCTAACCTAACCTAACCTAACCTAACCTAACCTAACCTAACCTAACCTAACCTAACCTAACCTAACCTAACCTAACCTAACCTAACCTAACCTAACCTAACCTAACCTAACCTAACCTAACCTAACCTAACCTAACCTAACCTAACCTAACCTTTTTTTTTTTTTTTTTTTTTTTTTTTTTTTTTGTTGACCGGGTGGAAAATGCGTTACGCATACCCTCCGCACATGGGAGTGGCGGAGGGTTATGTGGGACTACACTTCGCCTCTCCTTCCTCCGAGTGAGGAAGGGTAGGGAGTGCTACCCACTAAAAACCACCCGGACGTGCCCTCTTGCCGGTTTCGTCGGACACCGTGGTACCTGCGAAGGCATAGACCACGGTGTCCACCGACGGCGCCCCAGCCATTGCCGGGGCTTCCCGCGCCGATGGGGAGATGGCCGAGCACGCTTGGCCCCTCTCCCAGACCGCTCAGTGACTTGCCACGGCAGGCGGAGGACTCCCATCCTCCACCCGCAGTCACTATGGGTTTAGGCGTGCGGCAAACCGCCGCCGCCTTAACCCCTGCCGTCTGCGCCGGAGGGGATGCGCGAGAGGATCTTCCTCGCGCTCCCGCTCCGCGGTCTCCTTCTGCGAGATGACGAACTCGCAGAAAGAGACCACAGCCTCCCAGGACCCCTCGCTGCTGAGCATCGCGGAGACAATGCTCTCGAGCGAGAGGTCCGCCCGCTGGATGGTACGTGCCATGAGGCCACGCTCCCTGTCCCAACGACTGCACACCTCGAGGGTGTGCTGGGCTGTGTCGTCGGGATCACCGCACTCATGGCACTGCGGGCCAGGCTCCCTTCCAATTTTGTGCAGGTAATGGCCGAAACAGCCATGTCCGGTCATCACCTGCACGAGCCGGAACGACGTAGCGCCGACTGCCCTCTTCAACCATTGGTCGACCGATGGGAGGATCGCCCCTATGGTACGGACACCATAAGGGGCGACCTCTAGTTGGGCTTTCCATCGGTCCCGCAGTCGGCGCTCCGTCATTCGACGGGCGGCTGCCACCTCCTCAGGGTCCGGGCGTTCACCTGTTGCCCGGACCCTAGACCTACGCTGGTAGGTCTCTGCCTGCACCTCTGCGTCCAACTCCCACGGAGGGGTGCAGGCGAGGAGGCAAGCCGCTGCGTGGGCCACCGTCATGTAGGCCCTCACCATCCTGAGGGCCACGACCCGTTGGGGCCTACGCAGTAGGGCCCTATTCCGGGCGGACAGCTTGTCCGCCCATATTGGGGCCCCGTAGAGGGCCATGCTCCTTGTCACGCCGGCATATAGCCGCCGGCATAAGGAGCCCGGCCCTCCAACATTCGGCAGGAGTCTGCCTAGCGCCGATGCGGCGCCCACGATTCGGGGAGCTAGCTTCGAGAAGTGCTCCCCGAAATCCCATTTGCGGTCCAATATCAGCCCCAGATATTTGATGTGGGGCTTGATTTGGACCGCCCCTCCTCCAATGGTGAGCGCCGCATCAGCAGGCAGCCTCCACCCTCGCCCCCCGAAGACTATAGCCTCAGTCTTCGGGAGGGACACCTTTAGGCCGAGCCGTTCGATGCGGCCAATCGTCAGCTCGGCCGCCACCTCTGCCCTTCGCAGGGTTTCCCGCATGTCGCTTCCGCGCACAGCCACCATTGTGTCGTCCGCATAGCAGACGACGAGTGTGCGCGGAAGCAACTCCGCCCTGATGGCCCAGTCGTACCCCAGGTTCCAGAGGAGTGGACCGAGTACGGAGCCCTGGGGCACGCCGCAGGCCATCACCCTCTCCCCCCTTTGCCCGTTCATGTTTTCATAGAGCACTACCCTCTCGGTGAGGTAGTGCTCTATGATCCGCCGAAGGTAGTGAGGCACTTCGTGATATTTGAGTGCCTCACTTATCACCCCATATGGAAGGGTGCCGAACGCGTTCGCGATGTCAAGAGACACCGCGATGACACCCTCCCCCCTGCTCGACGCGTACTCGCAGAAATCCCTCAGGGACTTCAGCGCGTCGAGCGTGGACCGCCCTTCTCTGAACCCGAACTGTCTGTCAGAGACGTTCGGGCCGGCGGTCTCGAGGTGCTGCCGGATCCGGGAGGCCAGGATGCGCTCAAAAAGCTTCCCAACCTCATCCAGCAGCACGATGGGGCGATAGGCGGACGGGCAATCAGCTGGCCGACCCTCTTTGCGCAGGAGGCATAGGCGCCCCTCCTTCCATGTCCTCGGGAACTGACCCTCCCTCAGGCAGTCATCCATGACCTGCCTGAGTCGGTTCCCGAGGTGTTCTAGGGCGGCGCCAAGGACGCGACCCGGAACGCCGTCCGGTCCCGGGGCTTTTTTACAGCCCCGGAGACGTTCCGTCGCTATTTCGAACTCGTCATCGCTTATAGGTGCGATGACGAGTTCGGCCTCCGGCTCCACTATGGGGTCGGCCATCGTCGGGGGAGAGATCGAGGGGGCTGGCGGGAACAGCCCCTCGACTACGCTCTGGAGGAGGTCGGGCTCTAGGGAGTCCATGGGGGGAGCGGTGCGCATTTTGTTGCGCACCACTTTGTAAGGCCGCCCCCACGGATCCCTATCCAGGGTGGCCAAGAACGACTCATGAGCTTCGTCCTTGGCCTTGGCGATTGCCACCTGGAGGGCCCCCTTTGCTTCTTTGAGGGCCCTATGGAGCCCTTCCTCCTCCTCAGCGCTGTGCCGCCGGCGCCTACAATGTTGGTAGGCGCGGCGGGCGCCATTGCTTGTGGTCCGCAGGGCCGCAATTTCTGCGGACCACCAGTACACTCTTTTTCGGGCGAACAAGCGACCGGCCCGAGGCATGGCCGCGTCGCACACCGTCTGTAGTGCGACGCGGAACTGTGCCGCCCTTTCCTCGACTCCGAGGGTGGCTGGTGGGGCAGCACACCATGCCTCCACCATGGCCGCCTCGTTCGCCCTGTCCCTGTCGTAGTTGGCAAGGGACCATTTGGGGAAGCCCCTCCTTCCGTTTCCCCGTTCCCCCCCTGGGGTGGGTGACGGCTGGACGCCATCTTTGGAGACCCTCAATCTGATGTACAAGTGATCAGAGAGGGTCTCGACGTCCTCCAGGACGCGCCAATCGGAGACGCGCGCGGCTATGGCAGGGGTCGCGAACGTTACGTCCACGATTGACCCCCCCTGCCTCCGCACGCAAGTGTTGGCGCTGCCCTGGTTCAGGACTACTAGTCCTGTTGCCGTCACCCAGTCCTCGAGGGCAGTCCCTCGGGGGTCCGTGATGGGGGAGCCCCACGCCGTGCTTTTAGCGTTGAGGTCCCCCATGACCATCACTTGTGACGGGGCAGCTCTTCTAACTACCCCGCTTAGGACCCCCAGGAACCGCTCGAAGGCGTGTAGCGGCTTATTGGGGGAGAAGTACACCGCCACTAATATGGTGTCCCTCCCCCACTTTGCCGCCACGAATCCCTGTCCGCCTTCGACCCTCGTTAAGGGGGGGAAGTCCCCCGCCGCCGGCACTGCGATCGCCACTACTCCGTCGGAGTCCCCTACCCAATTAGATTGGGGGGGGACGAAGTAGGGCTCCGCGACAACCGCGACGCCAATTGCCCACTCCGCCATGGTCTGCATGAGCAGATCCTGGGCTCTGGCGGAGTGGTTGGCGTTCGTCTGCAGGACGTCTAAATGCTGGTGTACTGGCATTTAGACGTCCATTTGGTTGTCCTCAGGGCCGGGCCGGCTGGCGCTGGCGGCTATTTCGGCGGGTGGGGGGCGTGGAGGACGGGTGGGTCGTGTCCTCACCTCCTTGCCCCTCGTTTCTGGTGGGGAGCAGCTTCTGCCCCCCATCACGTGGTCGGCGGGGAGCTTGGCATGGTGGCAAACCGCGCACCATGCCCTCTCTTGCCAGCAGTCGCTGGATTTGTGCCCCTCTTGACTGCACCGGTAGCAGCTGAAGGTCCGGTCCACAGTAGAGGGGCACAGCTCCCTCGAGTGTCCAACCCCCATGCATCTAAAGCACCTCATGGGTGCTGGACCAACCGATCTGACCCTGGCGGCTGACCATCCCACCAGGATCTTCCCACGTGATATGAGGGCTTTCGCCACTCCCACCGGGCACTGGACCAGGGCGGACCTGTTCCCGTCGTAGAGGAGGCGGATGCCCCCTGCCTTAACGTGGGCCTCACTGCAGGCCCCCGCCCTGGTGATGGCCGCCGTCAGCGACTCCTTGGTGGTCGCCTCGTCCAGTTCGGTGACCTCTACGACGGCCATTTTCTGGGGGCGACTTATGTGGGCGACGTCCCCGATGATGGCCTGCAGCTTTGCGGCCAGGTTGTCGGCCGCTCGCCCACTGTCGTCCCCGGGAACCTCTATGACTCGGCCCCCCGTCATAGAGGTCCGAACCCTCACGTGCTGCAGGCCGACCTCGCCAAGGCTTATCCCGTTGATAGCCTTGGTCATCGTGGCCTGCAGCGTTGTGGCGGTGGTGATGTCCTTCTTCAGGTTGATCACCACCGCTGCCGTCGTAGGGGCCTTTAGGGCCTTAGAAGTTCTCTTCTTCTTCTTCCTCCTTCTCTTTTTGGAAGAAGAAGAAGTGGGGGCTGGGCCGGGGGCGGGGGTGGGGGCGGTGGCGTGGGGTGGAGCTGTGGCAGTTCCGTTCGCCTTCTTCTTCCCCTTCTTCCCCACCTGTTGGGCCCAGCTCTCGCCCGGTCGTATTTGGCTCGAAGGGCCTGGTTCCCCTTCCAGGGGCCTAGTGGCCATCGGGGTGGCCCTTGGGGCCAGGGCAGTCTTGGTTGCCGGGCGGGGCCCGGCTGCTGGGGCAGGCCTGGCTACCGGGGTAGGCCTAGCTGCCGGGGCAGAGGCCGCCGCCTTTTTAGCGGCCTTTTTTGGCCGCCCATCGCCCAGTCGGGCCCTGGACTCGGGCTCCGAGGCTACCTCCATAGGTGGGGCCGGTGGAGCCGGCCCCTTATTCTTTCTGTCCGCCGCAAGCGGGGGGCGGAGTATGGGTTCTGCTGGGAGACGCCTGTTCATCTCCTCCAAACGAGTGTTGAGCATGTTGCCCAGGGAGATGAACAGGTCCTGTCTCAGCTCTTGAAGAGCCTCCGCCAGGTCCGCGGCGGCAAACTGAAGCTGCGGGGGGGCCGGAGGGGCCGGGGTCATCGGTTTTGGCGCGGGGGCCAGAGGGGACGAGGTCTCTCGCTCCGAGAATGCTACTCGGAGCGCCTTTAGCTCTGCCAGGCATTGAGTGAGCTGTTCCCGCATCCTTTTGTTGTCCGCTTTAAGGATGCGGATCTCCTCACTCTCGGACCTGGCTAGATCGACCTCGACCTCGTCCATCGCGCTGATGATGGTGAAACAGGCCAGGTTCATCTGGCCCCATATTTCGCCCTTCAGATTACCCGACTTGCGGGCCCCCTCCAATATACTTTCGACCGCCCGTCGAGTAGTCTCGATCGGGTCGGCCAAAGGCTCCTTCTCTTTTCTGGTACTCAGTGAGGAAGTTCCCCCACCTTTCCCCCCCCTGGACCGGAGCTCCGGGAAGTCTTTCCGGTATGTTACGGCGGCGAGGTCCGAATCCGAGAACCGGAACGGTTCCGAATCTGCGAGTTTCGCTCTCGCCGCCGCCAACCCTGCGTAGGCCCCCCTGGGCTTCCCCCTCCTTGCCGAGTGGACTTTGGGTCCACAGTCAGGCTTGGGGTCATCTTCCCCCTCCCCGTGCCCCCTTTTTTGGGGTTGGTGGGTCGCCACATCGACCTCAGCGACGTCATCGTCGGAGGAGTCCGATGAGGAACTTACAAAAAGTCCCCCCCTCCTTCTCGGTCTCCCCCCCCCTACTCCCCCTTTCGGGGGCGAGGCCATAATGGCCCCGTCTATGCTGTGACCGAGTTTCGCTGCGATCCGATGACTACAACCAAAGTTATAGCCAAAATAAGGGAATGTTCAGCGAAAAACGGTCAAGCGTGTGCCGGCTTTTAAGCTTTTCATACAATTAATGAAAAAGCGCCTGAATCAATAAAATAGCAATTTTATGATTCAGGCCCCCCTATTGTATGAATTTGCCTGGCTCCTGAGTGTCGCAGCCGGGCGCGAAAAATCTATAAAAATAGAGGACGAAACCCCCTATCCCCTGAAACCCCTACTATGGCCGTAGGGGTTAACACCAAAAAATGGAGCCAACACCAAAATGACCAATTTTTGGTCAAAATTTCGGTGAAAATTTCCAACAAAATTTAAAATAAAATTTTAAAAATCCGATTACTTGAAAACCTTAAGGGATGCAGTAACCGGACCTAGCCTACACGAAAGTAGACTATTGCCGCTATATCCCAGCCCCAAACAGGGCGTTGAGCGATAGCGGCAACACCAACTTTTTTTGGAAGCAAAAATGTAAACAAACAAATTTTACACCAAATAATTACAGTAAAAAATAACTTGCGTTATCGATTTTTCGACCACTTCCGGGGATCGTAGAACGGCGCGAAAGGTGTTGCGTAATAGGGGGCGTTGCCCTCTATCCGCTGACAGTACTTTCACAGCCGTAGGGGTTGACCCCACGAAATGGCGTAACAAACAAATTTAAAATTTTTAAATGATAAAATTTAACAAGAAAAATTAACACTTAAAAACTAAATATCTACCGAACCAAAGGTAAGGTAGTAACAAATCAAAGCCCGAAGGCAAGAGGGCTGCCGCCGCTATGCAACAAGCTTAAAAAAGTTGTTCCACACCAACGACAACACAATAAAAACTTAACAAATATAACAAAAAATTACAAACAAAACAAGTCCAATCAACACAGAAAGTCGAAATCCAAGAAGGAAAGCCAAGTCACGGGTTTTTACAGAATCGATCGTCAAAAGAGCACGCCAAAGGTAAGTGGTATCAATTTCAACAAGATCCGTAAGTATTCCGCAAAGTTATCAACCTCAACCTAACCTAACCTAACCTAACCTAACCTAACCTAACCTAACCTAACCTAACCTAACCTAACCTAACCTAACCTAACCTAACCTAACCTAACCTAACCTAACCTAACCTAACCTAACCTAACCTAACCTAACCTAACCTAACCTAACCTAACCTAACCTAACCTAACCTAACCTAACCTAACCTAACCTAACCTAACCTAACCTAACCTAACCTAACCTAACCTAACCTAACCTAACCTAACCTAACCTAACCTAACCTAACCTAACCTAACCTAACCTAACCTAACCTAACCTAACCTAACCTAACCTAACCTAACCTAACCTAACCTAACCTAACCTAACCTAACCTAACCTAACCTAACCTAACCTAACCTAACCTAACCTAACCTAACCTAACCTAACCTAACCTAACCTAACCTAACCTAACCTAACCTAACCTAACCTAACCTAACCTAACCTAACCTAACCTAACCTAACCTAACCTAACCTAACCTAACCTAACCTAACCTAACCTAACCTAACCTAACCTAACCTAACCTAACCTAACCTAACCTAACCTAACCTAACCTAACCTAACCTAACCTAACCTAACCTAACCTAACCTAACCTAACCTAACCTAACCTAACCTAACCTAACCTAACCTAACCTAACCTAACCTAACCTAACCTAACCTAACCTAACCTAACCTAACCTAACCTAACCTAACCTAACCTAACCTAACCTAACCTAACCTAACCTAACCTAACCTAACCTAACCTAACCTAACCTAACCTAACCTAACCTAACCTAACCTAACCTAACCTAACCTAACCTAACCTAACCTAACCTAACCTAACCTAACCTAACCTAACCTAACCTAACCTAACCTAACCTAACCTAACCTAACCTAACCTAACCTAACCTAACCTAACCTAACCTAACCTAACCTAACCTAACCTAACCTAACCTAACCTAACCTAACCTAACCTAACCTAACCTAACCTAACCTAACCTAACCTAACCTAACCTAACCTAACCTAACCTAACCTAACCTAACCTAACCTAACCTAACCTAACCTAACCTAACCTAACCTAACCTAACCTAACCTAACCTAACCTAACCTAACCTAACCTAACCTAACCTAACCTAACCTAACCTAACCTAACCTAACCTAACCTAACCTAACCTAACCTAACCTAACCTAACCTAACCTAACCTAACCTAACCTAACCTAACCTAACCTAACCTAACCTAACCTAACCTAACCTAACCTAACCTAACCTAACCTAACCTAACCTAACCTAACCTAACCTAACCTAACCTAACCTAACCTAACCTAACCTAACCTAACCTAACCTAACCTAACCTAACCTAACCTAACCTAACCTAACCTAACCTAACCTAACCTAACCTAACCTAACCTAACCTAACCTAACCTAACCTAACCTAACCTAACCTAACCTAACCTAACCTAACCTAACCTAACCTAACCTAACCTAACCTAACCTAACCTAACCTAACCTAACCTAACCTAACCTAACCTAACCTAACCTAACCTAACCTAACCTAACCTAACCTAACCTAACCTAACCTAACCTAACCTAACCTAACCTAACCTAACCTAACCTAACCTAACCTAACCTAACCTAACCTAACCTAACCTAACCTAACCTAACCTAACCTAACCTAACCTAACCTAACCTAACCTAACCTAACCTAACCTAACCTAACCTAACCTAACCTAACCTAACCTAACCTAACCTAACCTAACCTAACCTAACCTAACCTAACCTAACCTAACCTAACCTAACCTAACCTAACCTAACCTAACCTAACCTAACCTAACCTAACCTAACCTAACCTAACCTAACCTAACCTAACCTAACCTAACCTAACCTAACCTAACCTAACCTAACCTAACCTAACCTAACCTAACCTAACCTAACCTAACCTAACCTAACCTAACCTAACCTAACCTAACCTAACCTAACCTAACCTAACCTAACCTAACCTAACCTAACCTAACCTAACCTAACCTAACCTAACCTAACCTAACCTAACCTAACCTAACCTAACCTAACCTAACCTAACCTAACCTAACCTAACCTAACCTAACCTAACCTAACCTAACCTAACCTAACCTAACCTAACCTAACCTAACCTAACCTAACCTAACCTAACCTAACCTAACCTAACCTAACCTAACCTAACCTAACCTAACCTAACCTAACCTAACCTAACCTAACCTAACCTAACCTAACCTAACCTAACCTAACCTAACCTAACCTAACCTAACCTAACCTAACCTAACCTAACCTAACCTAACCTAACCTAACCTAACCTAACCTAACCTAACCTAACCTAACCTAACCTAACCTAACCTAACCTAACCTAACCTAACCTAACCTAACCTAACCTAACCTAACCTAACCTAACCTAACCTAACCTAACCTAACCTAACCTAACCTAACCTAACCTAACCTAACCTAACCTAACCTAACCTAACCTAACCTAACCTAACCTAACCTAACCTAACCTAACCTAACCTAACCTAACCTAACCTAACCTAACCTAACCTAACCTAACCTAACCTAACCTAACCTAACCTAACCTAACCTAACCTAACCTAACCTAACCTAACCTAACCTAACCTAACCTAACCTAACCTAACCTAACCTAACCTAACCTAACCTAACCTAACCTAACCTAACCTAACCTAACCTAACCTAACCTAACCTAACCTAACCTAACCTAACCTAACCTAACCTAACCTAACCTAACCTAACCTAACCTAACCTAACCTAACCTAACCTAACCTAACCTAACCTAACCTAACCTAACCTAACCTAACCTAACCTAACCTAACCTAACCTAACCTAACCTAACCTAACCTAACCTAACCTAACCTAACCTAACCTAACCTAACCTAACCTAACCTAACCTAACCTAACCTAACCTAACCTAACCTAACCTAACCTAACCTAACCTAACCTAACCTAACCTAACCTAACCTAACCTAACCTAACCTAACCTAACCTAACCTAACCTAACCTAACCTAACCTAACCTAACCTAACCTAACCTAACCTAACCTAACCTAACCTAACCTAACCTAACCTAACCTAACCTAACCTAACCTAACCTAACCTAACCTAACCTAACCTAACCTAACCTAACCTAACCTAACCTAACCTAACCTAACCTAACCTAACCTAACCTAACCTAACCTAACCTAACCTAACCTAACCTAACCTAACCTAACCTAACCTAACCTAACCTAACCTAACCTAACCTAACCTAACCTAACCTAACCTAACCTAACCTAACCTAACCTAACCTAACCTAACCTAACCTAACCTAACCTAACCTAACCTAACCTAACCTAACCTAACCTAACCTAACCTAACCTAACCTAACCTAACCTAACCTAACCTAACCTAACCTAACCTAACCTAACCTAACCTAACCTAACCTAACCTAACCTAACCTAACCTAACCTAACCTAACCTAACCTAACCTAACCTAACCTAACCTAACCTAACCTAACCTAACCTAACCTAACCTAACCTAACCTAACCTAACCTAACCTAACCTAACCTAACCTAACCTAACCTAACCTAACCTAACCTAACCTAACCTAACCTAACCTAACCTAACCTAACCTAACCTAACCTAACCTAACCTAACCTAACCTAACCTAACCTAACCTAACCTAACCTAACCTAACCTAACCTAACCTAACCTAACCTAACCTAACCTAACCTAACCTAACCTAACCTAACCTAACCTAACCTAACCTAACCTAACCTAACCTAACCTAACCTAACCTAACCTAACCTAACCTAACCTAACCTAACCTAACCTAACCTAACCTAACCTAACCTAACCTAACCTAACCTAACCTAACCTAACCTAACCTAACCTAACCTAACCTAACCTAACCTAACCTAACCTAACCTAACCTAACCTAACCTAACCTAACCTAACCTAACCTAACCTAACCTAACCTAACCTAACCTAACCTAACCTAACCTAACCTAACCTAACCTAACCTAACCTAACCTAACCTAACCTAACCTAACCTAACCTAACCTAACCTAACCTAACCTAACCTAACCTAACCTAACCTAACCTAACCTAACCTAACCTAACCTAACCTAACCTAACCTAACCTAACCTAACCTAACCTAACCTAACCTAACCTAACCTAACCTAACCTAACCTAACCTAACCTAACCTAACCTAACCTAACCTAACCTAACCTAACCTAACCTAACCTAACCTAACCTAACCTAACCTAACCTAACCTAACCTAACCTAACCTAACCTAACCTAACCTAACCTAACCTAACCTAACCTAACCTAACCTAACCTAACCTAACCTAACCTAACCTAACCTAACCTAACCTAACCTAACCTAACCTAACCTAACCTAACCTAACCTAACCTAACCTAACCTAACCTAACCTAACCTAACCTAACCTAACCTAACCTAACCTAACCTAACCTAACCTAACCTAACCTAACCTAACCTAACCTAACCTAACCTAACCTAACCTAACCTAACCTAACCTAACCTAACCTAACCTAACCTAACCTAACCTAACCTAACCTAACCTAACCTAACCTAACCTAACCTAACCTAACCTAACCTAACCTAACCTAACCTAACCTAACCTAACCTAACCTAACCTAACCTAACCTAACCTAACCTAACCTAACCTAACCTAACCTAACCTAACCTAACCTAACCTAACCTAACCTAACCTAACCTAACCTAACCTAACCTAACCTAACCTAACCTAACCTAACCTAACCTAACCTAACCTAACCTAACCTAACCTAACCTAACCTAACCTAACCTAACCTAACCTAACCTAACCTAACCTAACCTAACCTAACCTAACCTAACCTAACCTAACCTAACCTAACCTAACCTAACCTAACCTAACCTAACCTAACCTAACCTAACCTAACCTAACCTAACCTAACCTAACCTAACCTAACCATCGATATTTTTTCTGAAAATTCGCTTTTCGTTCCCATTCTTTTTGCCAATCGTTGTGTTCCCGGACCCCATTGCTTACCCCGTATAGTAAATTCAGTAGCTTCATATAAAAATAATTGTCAATCTGCAAAAAACATAAAATTTCATTATAAATTACACTAATTTTCAATTTTCTTTCAAATTTTCTATAAACACTTACCTGTTTTCCGCTTTGGTTGAGCTTCTCTCGCCGAGCCGCATCCGTAGACACCTTTCCCAGCCTTCTGCTGTGAAAATTGTAGAAAACACCTATATATCGTAGTTTGTTTAAAAGTCTACCTAAGGGATACAAGTCTCATAGAAAAACATCGATATTTTTTCTGAAAATTCGCTTTTCGTTCCCATTCTTTTTGCCAATCGTTGTGTTCCCGGACCCCATTGCTTACCCCGTATAGTAAATTCAGTAGCTTCATATAAAAATAATTGTCAATCTGCAAAAAACATAAAATTTCATTATAAATTACACTAATTTTCAATTTTCTTTCAAATTTTCTATAAACACTTACCTGTTTTCCGCTTTGGTTGAGCTTCTCTCGCCGAGCCGCATCCGTAGACACCTTTCCCAGCCTTCTGCTGTGAAAATTGGCATTTTTTCGCCCTCCCACCCACCCTGTTGTGTTTTACCATTAAGACTCTGAACAGTAGGTATAAATTTTCTTCGCTTTTGAAGTGGTAAAACCCATTTTATATTCACGTACGGTATTAACATCGTTAAATAAAGGTATTTTGACATACATACATCGTTCCATTTTAAATTTATACACATAGAACCACTAAAAAGTTGATAAAATCTGATAAAGTAGTTTATTTCACTTTTATTTTGATTTCTTAAGACGCTGAGATGTTCCTTCTTGACCGCACACCCACTAAGAAAGAGGGTGAAAAAGATCCCCCCGATAAGGCCATCCGGGCCGGACAGGCTTCGACCTCAAATGTCCGTCGAAGTTTAGAAGTTGAGAAAACGCAACTAAAACCGAACCCACCTTTCCCCGAGCCGGGAACCTCAAAGGTTCCACCCCCCAAGCTTAACCCCAAGACGCTCCCCTCTCAGAGCACCAACCCCAAGACGCTCCCCTCTCAGAGCACCAAATCTAAACCGACCAGCCCAGTAGTGGACATTACAATAAGCCCACCATCCAAAATTGTTTACCCGTCTAGAGTTGCTGAGGCGAGGGCATGCCTTAATAAGGCTAAGATGCATCTCAGCAATTCTAGAAATTTGAAAACTGACATTAAGCAGGAGGTCACTTCAGCCATCGAACGCCTTTACCAGCTGGTAAAAGAAGGGGAAACTGAGAAGACCACCCCTGAGGTGACCCCCGAATGCACTGCCCCCCCATCTGAAGAGCTCAATCACCTCAAAAAGGAGATCAACACCGGTCTCAGTGAAATGCGATCAGAAATTAACGAGATCAAGTCACTCATCAAAACTACGCTCAGCAATAATAAAGCCCCCACTGAAATAGTAAGCAACGCAAATCCATCTCCGTCTGACCGCCCGTTCTCATATGCTCAAATTGCTTCGACCTCAAAACCCATTGCTCAGACCAACTCTCTCGGCGACAAGACCACCAAACCGGCACTAATCGCTTCCGTACCTGAAGCTAAAACTAGAACCGAGACAATTAGCGAATGGAAAAAGTCAATTTCCTTCAAAAACGTCCAATATGCTCCGTATAAAATCCAACCAATAGGTGGTAACAAATTGAGAGTTGAATTTGACAACATCAAACAGCGCGACGAAACTGTTGGACGTCTGGGACCTGGTGGGTCTATTGTTGCTGAGCCGGTCCGTAATCTTAGACCTATGCTCATTCTGAAGGGCATACATAAAGACACCCCATTTGAAGAGATCCCGAGTATTATTATCAACCAGAATGATAGTCTATCCAGCGCAAGTACTGATGATATCAAGACCTGTTTTAAAAGAAACAACCGCAACGAGAACCTATATAACGCTGTCCTTAGAGTTGCCCCTTCCCTCTGGCGTAATATAATGAACATTGAAAGAGTAAACATTGATCATCAGAGAATTCATGTTGATGAGTACTCCGCATTCCTCCAGTGCTACACCTGTCTACAGTTTGGACATGTCAGCAAGAAATGTACTTCTGAAATTAAACCTTGTTCCCTTTGCTCCTCTACTGACCATCAGTACAAAACGTGCCCAAACAAAAATAATGAGTCCTGCATTAAGTGCTTCAACTGCTCCAACTACAATGAAAAATACAATTCAAACACAGATACTAATCATAATGCTCTATCTAATTACTGCCCACGTGTTAGGGTCACAAAACAAAAAGTCAATGCAAGAACCGATTATGACTAGCACCGCCAAACCCAAACCCAACCGTAATGAGATTAAAATTTTACAGTGTAATACAGGACGTGGTTACAACGCGCATCAAGAAATTATTCAATACTCAGAAGCAAACAACTATCAGATAGTCTTAATCAATGAACCATATATAGGCAAAGTCAGTAGCAACAACACCGTCAAAACTACTACTGGGTACGATACCTACCAATTTCCTACCAACACCCGTATCAAGGCATGCATCTTAGTCAAATCTGGCTCTTACAGCACACTAGGAATATCTAAATACTCATCATCCAATTTAAGTATAATTCAGTTAAATAATACAGGCAGACGAAAGGTTTTTATAATTTGTGCATACGTCGAACCCGATCAAGATACTTATAATACTATTAACAAACTTGAGCTATTTCTACAGCAGACACCGGACGCTATTCACATCATTGGCGGAGATTTCAATGGGTGGAATGAACTCTGGGGATCGCCAATTTCCAACAAACGAGGACGAGATATTGCCGACCTCATGCTCATCAATAATCTCATTCCTTGCAACGACAAAAATAGCAATACTTTTGAAACTGTGACACATGGCACACTCAGGAGCTCCATAATTGACCTCACCTTGGTTACCGATCTTATTGCAAACCAGATTTCCAACTGGAAAGTTGACAACGGTATATGTCCCTCTTCCGACCACCATGCCATTACCTTTAAATTTAATATTAAGACACAAAACCTTAGTAAAAATATAAAGCAATCTACATTTAAATATAATACCAAATTAATTAAAGATTGGGATTTCCTCAGTAACGCCTTCAGAGATGAGATGAGCACAACAGAACTTGAAGACGTTCAAATCACTGAACTAGATAAAGACAATCTCGACAACTACATCAATAATATCACACAGTTTATTCAAAAAGTTTGTAATGATAATCTGCAGCCAAATCGCAGACGCACTAATAAATGTATATGGTGGACAGAAGAGCTCGATGAATTAAAAAAGGAAGTAATCAAAAATCACCACCTAATTAGACAGTTAAAACGCAAGAACTTACCACTAGAAGAAGCACTGGAAAATAGAAATAGGATACGTACCAAATATGCTCAAACTATTAAAACTACCGCAACTGCTAATTTCAGAGAGTTCTGTGACAGACAGGGAAAGGAGGATGTCTGGACGCTAACCAACAGACTATTGAAAACTGCTTCTCCAGTACAACCACCATCCACTCTTAAAATTTGCGACAACCTCTACACAACATCTAGTTCCGATACAGCCAAAGCTTTCCTAAACAAATTTTACCCCGATGACACGAATGATAATACCACACAACAAGAAATAAGAAAAATTACAGAAAGTATCCCAGACACAGCGGACGAACCTATATTTACAAGCGATGAAATTTTAGATAATCTCAAGGCAATGAACCCTAAAAAATCTCCCGGATTAGATAATTTAACATCTGACATTTGTTTCTGTTTTACATCAGCATACCCTGAAATTATTACCAATATTATGAATAGGTGCCTTGCTCTCGGTTATTTCCCAGAGCAATGGAAGAGTGCATATGTAAAAATTATACCCAAACCCGGAAAACCAGATTATTCAAACACAGCTGCATACAGACCAATTGGACTATTAAAAGTATTTGGAAAATTATTAGAAAAGCTCATCACAAAAAGACTAACATATCACATGAACATCAATAACTCTGCCAACAATAGACAATTTGGATTTAAAGAACAGACATCTACCATAGACGCACTTAGCAAAATTATTGACAACATTCGTACTTATAAAAGTAAACATGAATATGTTGCTGCCGTATCACTCGACATACAAGCAGCATTTGATAATGCATGGTGGCCTTCTATTTTACGGCGCCTTCACCATATTAAATGCCCCAAAAACATTTATAAGATACTAGATAACTATCTCAGTGAGCGCACAGCAATCATAGATTTTGCCGACAGCAGAGCCGAGAAGAGGTTAACGAGAGGGTGCATTCAGGGATCGGTGTGTGGTCCCACTTTGTGGAACCTGATCTTGGATGAACTCCTTGACATGGAACTACCTGCGGGCTGTCATCTCCAAGCGTTTGCAGACGACGTGTTCCTGTTAACCCATAATAAAGACATCAAAACATTAGAATATATTACAAACAATGCACTTCGAAAAATTATAGAATGGGGAGATAAAGTAAAACTCAAATTTGGAGCTGAAAAAACTAAAATCATAGCATTTACACCAAAAGCAGAAAAAATTACACTTAAAATAGATAACCAAGAACTTAAATTTACAAATAGCGTCAAGATACTGGGAGTAACTATAGATAAAAAATTAAAATTTATTGAACACGTAAATAATATAATAAACAAAGCTCATAAAATATTTACAAAACTTACAAAATTTGTACGTCCCACTTGGGGCGTACAATCAGAAAATATTGAAATTATTTACAAACAAGTAATTGAACCAACCATAACCTATGCTGCAAGTATATGGCATTCTGCCCTTAATTACGAGCATGTCACGAAGAAACTACTTTCACTTCAAAGGGGTTTTGCAATAAAAATAATTCGCGGATTTAGGACTATAAACACAATTAATGCCATTACATTGGCCCAATTAGTACCCATCAATATCAAAATTAAAGAAATAACTGAAATTGAATCCACGAAAAAACTAGAAACGACAAAATACCTCCCAACTGATATTAAACTAGAAAAACCCGCAAAACCATCCAAGCTTATACACCCAGCATTTCGTAAATCGATTAAATTTCAAGAAGCAACCAATGAAACCGAAATAAGATCCATACTGCAACCCAACATTCACCATATCTACACCGACGGAAGTAAGCACAGTGGGGGAGTGGGAGCTGCTTTCGTCGCTATTTGCCCAGACGGAAAAGAAATTACAAAGAAAATGAAACTCCACGATAGTTGCACAGTATTTCAAGCTGAACTCACGGCCATTTCTAAAGCATGTTGCTGGTTAAGAGATAATAAAATCAATACAGCTGCAATTCTCACTGACAGTAAATCCGGCATTCAGTAACCATCCGATCGTAACTCAAATTCACAACACCCTTTTCGAATCCCATACCACCATTGAATTCCTGTGGATAAAGGCTCATGCTGGAATCCCAGGTAATGACAAAGCAGACACTGCTGCAAAAGCAGCAGCCGTCAGCCACACTACTTGCAACTACTCATTATTCCCGATCAGCTACGTAAAACACCTGCGAAAACAAGACAGTGAAGTTGCTGCAGAGCAACTCTACCAAACAAACACCAAAGGCATGATCATGAAACACTGGTTTCCCACGATAGCGACACTTAAATCTACCTTGCAACATATCAAGCTCACTTTTGCCTTCACTCAAATTTTCACCGGCCATGGCTTCCATAAAGAATATTTGTACAGATTCAGAATAACAAATGATGACAAATGTCCCTGCGATAACACCAGCATACAAACAATAGCACATCTAATTGAAGAATGTCCCAGATTTCAGAACACCCGCCTTTCACTAACAATAGAAGCCAACAACTTAAGAATCGATCCTTTCGATCTCCAACAGATCATTACCAAAGAAACAACAACCGAACACTATATCGCACACATAAATACCATAATCAGCAACTTAAAAACGTTCAACCAAACATGAACATGTCGGAAGCAGTATAATAAATATATAAATATATAAAATATATCAATATATATAAATATATATAAAAAACATTAAAAAGTCCCTATTGCTCATAAAGAAAAAACAATTTGTTCTGATCATATAACATTGCTTAAAACATAGATACCAATAGAAATGATACCACCTTAGTAGTCAATAGCTTAGTGGTATCATTCAGTAAGAGGACAACACCCTGAGAGGACGGGTGCCTCTACTATCCCAAAAAA
>CATOAI010000009.1:0-19150 GCA_951361185.1 Ochropacha duplaris
TTGCAGCCTTTGCTGCATTATCTCCTCCTCCTCTCTAAGTTTAAATATAAGCAATATCATGCTATAGTTAGAAGATCCAAATGAACCAGAAAACGCATTATGCCAGCCCTCTATCGCATTGTTAGTACGCGGAATAACGAATTCGGCATATTCCGACACTTGATTCCACATATGAATTGGAAATCTAGCTCTTGAGGATTCAGATCCAATATAAGTTTTATAATAATAATCGTCGAAATATCTGGAAAGACAATCATGAAATGACAAATGATTTCTGAGTTCATTAAATGTATCCTCCACGAGTTCTGATTCTACATAGGATAATGCCATAAGCGATTTGACGACCTTTTTTGCAACAGGTGTGTAAAGCCTCGCTCCCTGCGAGGCTGGGGTTGACAAATAGTCATAATCAATATCATTTATTAATTCTTCGGGTTTTCCGAGTTTAGTTGTAGTTGTAGTTTCTTTAGTATAATTCGTTTTAGTAGCTTCTTTCATGCCCTGGGGTTCCGGGGCTTCTTAAATAGTTTTATTTTAATATAATTTTGAGTTGTTTGACATCGTAAAAGTGAAAGACACAAAATGGCAGATTGGCATATCTTTGTGATATGCGGGCCGTTTGTATCTCTATGTCACTTTTGTCAGTCAATTAATTTATCAGCCGTCACTCAATTCAGCTGTCACTATTTATTCTCTACTCCTGCTTTGGTGCTGGGATTCTTAGTATCAGTCTATGATCGTCGTCTGACAGGTGTGTCTAGGTATTTGTAGTAAAGATTCATCTCCTTAAGATGTTTTATCATATTCTGTCCGAGATGGAACTGGCAACCAGATATCAAAAATCGGGGAAGGCCCTCAATAACGCACGTATAGAGGCCATCTCGAAATCTGTCTTAACAGCGCTTGGAAAGAAATTCCCTACTAATTTAAAAAGCACCCGATATAATTCCAAATACGTTGCAAACTCTTTGTTTGGAAGTAGAGCATAGACAAGAGGAATTACATGTTACCCATCATAATTGAGATAGTAAACAATTGATAGTATGGGGACGGGACAACGGTACAATGTACCGTCTACACATATTATTGGTGCTACTTTAAGCAGTTACACCTTTTCTTCTGAGTAAAACAATGAAAAATTTATATCCGTCTCAATGTTTCCTATGTTATCAGGTCCAAATTGGTAAAACCTAGCATCTCTCTTAGTCTTAAAAAAGTTTCCCCAATTCCAAGTGTAGGATAAATTAATGGTGCAGGATTTATATGTGTATTTCTGAATCTTCTCAGAACTCATAATCCATGAGGATTTTTTAAGGCGGCAAATATCATTGGAAGCACCCGTAAGTACATTTGAAATGCAGGATCTTGTAGATCCAAGTGTTCGATCCATTTCAAGCTTCATATAATATATGTATCGCCGCCGTAATACATCAAAAATAATACCATCGTGATTATGATTCCCAATAAATTGAGCCATAACCATATGCAAATAGCCAATAAGTCCACTTGTTGCTTTGGCATTACAACGTGGGTGATTGCACCTCCAGGATACATTGCTACTATTCCTTCTTTTTATCCTAAACATGTAAGAAGTAGTTGCTATGGCTGGTTTGTTTTGATTCGTTTTGATAATTTCTACTTCTTCCAAATTTTGTTCAAAAGTGGGCTCGATTGACCATGTACCCTTCAATTCTTGTTATTAAAGGGTAAAACTTGGGAAAACAATTATCTGACCATTGTTTTATTTTAAAAAAATTTATAAAAATTAAAATAATTTTAATATTGAAAAACTTTTGTATCTCAAATACAGCCAACCCCGGATATTTGGCGCAAGGTTTGAGTATATAAATTTGTGTTTAATGTGATTTAGGTGCTAAATGCGCCTATTTTTAAAATTGGCGCTTTCGCGTATATTCGGCGCAATTTTTTCAAATTTTATGCTCCAAATAAATATTAAATTTTTTTACCCCTAATTTATGGCCGAGCATTTGACGATAAAAGAAAAAATGGAAATATAATATACAAAGAACAACATACAAATGCCAAATTTGCAACGATCAAATTTGTTTTCGATGCTAAATTTAAGCGTACTATTGGCCTAACAACCGTTAGGAACATTTGGAATGAAAGAGATTCTATTAAAGCTCATTTTCGATCTCTCGAAAATACAAATGTCAAAAGAAAATCACAAGGCAAATACGACCTAGTGGAAGAAGCTTTAAAAATTTGGATTGATGCCCAGGAGGCAAGATCTGCACTCGTGACCGACGATATTATAAATTAAAAGGTGAACAATTTGCAAAGGAATTTGACTTTAAAGATTTTAAACTAAGCAACGGGACTCTGGGCGGATTTAAAAACAGAAAAGGCTATAAATCATACAATTGTTATGGTGAAATGGCTGCCGTAGACATAAATGAAATGGATAAACATATTGTCGATATCAAGGAACTCATATAGCAATATGATAAAAAAGATGTGTATAATATGGACGAATCTGGAGTGTATTACCGAATGATGCCTTCAAAAAGTATATCCAAAAATCCAATAAAGGGACATAAAAAGCTGCTTTCTAGAATAACAGTAGCCTTTACTGTTTCGATGTCCGGTGAAAATTAAAGCCTTTAATAATAGGTAATGCAGCCAATCCGCGAGCCTTAATAGGATTTAAATCTGAATTTTACTTCCGATTTTACTCATTTAGAAAAAGCTGGATGACATCACATATATTTAATAAGTACCTGAAAAATTTAAATGATTTAATGAAGAAAAAAAAAATCGAAAAAACCTTCTTATAGTAGATATTTGCTGTGCCCATAAAATAACAAATCAATATAGTAATGTTAAGGTGATTTTTCTTCCACCCCAATACAACTGGAATCTTACAGCCGCTTGATCTAGGCATAATTGGATCTTTTAAGTGCAATTATCGAAAGCTTATTGCAAGACGTGTTGTTAATATGATAGATACTACTGATATGGCACTTCAAGACGCCTATAAAGCCATAAGCATAAAAGATGCAATATTCTATTCTTATATTGCATGGGAAGATGTTAAATCCGAAACAATAAGAAATTGTTCTAAAGCTTCAAAGTTGTTTTTTAATTTAGATAAAAAAGATAGGCCAGCAGATATTGGTGAGGAAGATAACTTAGAGTTAAAAGGCCTAATAAAAAGGTTAAAGTTAGATATAGAAATTTTAGACTTTATTGACATTGAAGAGTAAAAAGAATGTTTTTTGTGACATTATCGATGAAGAAATAATGTTAATGTGTAAAAAAGTAGATGTTGGTTTTGAGATTAATTAAGATTGTCAATAACACTTTTATTTACTTTCTTCAACTTCTTGCATAGGGGTTAAAATAATAAAGATTTTTAAATCAATACAAAGTCCTCGACACCTCCTTCCCTATAAAGACCTGGCAGTATTCAGTTTCAGGTGTGTTTTATTAAGTCTTGATTTGACTATTCCGTCTGAAGCTAGGTAGGCATCGTCATTTATCTTTTCTACTATTCTGAACCCGGGTATCCAATTTAACTTTAATTTATTAGAAAGTGACTCACGATATATCAAGACAGGGTCATTTATATTAATTTGAGTGGGGGCCATAATTTTTCCTTTCTCTATATGTTTCTGGTACTGTCTAAAATTGTTGTTCCTCCCCTGTATCAGTTGATCTTTGTCGAACACTCAATTATCGATGCCTAATTCTCGATCTATATACAAATTTGGTAGCCTGCCATGTTTAAAGATGAATGGAGACGTTCCTAATGCTCTATGAAATGAAATATTGACTGCTATCGTGGCACGTGCTAGTACTTTCTCCCACGGAAGTTTTCCATATTCTGATAACTTCTTGACTTTGTTCCATAACGTCTGGTTAACCCTTTCTACACATCCCATGGTCTGATGGTGGTAGGGGGAGCTAAACTCCCACGTGATGCCGTGCTTTGTAGCAAGGTCTTTCACGTCCTTGTTAGCAAATTCAAGTCCGTTGTCAGAAAAAATTCTCATTGGTATTCCGTGTTTGTCAATTATAAGTTCTTTTATCGCAGTTGATATTTCAGTTCCCTATTTACTATTGAGGACTTTCGATTCTACCCATTTACTATAATGGTCAATGCATACCAAAACAAATTTGCTTTTACCGTTGGTTTCAATTCTTCCGATCAGATCCACTTCCCAAAGCTCGTTTGGTTTTTCCGTCATAATAACTTTATTTTTTGTGTTAACTATCGAGTTTCCTGATCTTAAGCATACTTCACATTTGCGGTAGAGAGAATCGATATCTTTAATAATGCCATCCCATTTGTACTTTTGTAATATTAAAAATTTCATAGCTTCGGGTGAACCATGTCCACTAATTATATGATATTTATGTAAGATTTCCTGTTTTTTTTTCATCTGTTAGGCTATTTTCAATGGATTTCACGCATACATTTTTTTTTTCCTTAATCATTGTTCGGCTATAGCCATCAGCTGCATTATCATCTCCTGGTATGTATTCTATTTTAAACTGGCATTCTTGGAGCTTCATAGACCACCTCAACATTCTTCCTGTTGGGGTTTTTGACTCCCATAGATATGTCAATAATTTATGGTCTATTTTTAATGTAAAAGGCTTGCCTAATAGATAGTGCCTGTAGTTTTCTATTCCCTTGACAACGGCCAATAATTCTTTATCTGTAGCCGCATAATTCATCTGACATTTGTCAAAAGCTTTACTCCATGCTGAAATCATCTGTTCCTTGCCGTTTTTGTCTTTTTGAGCAAGTATAGCTCCCATTCCCATGTCTGAAGCATCAGTAATCAAAATAAATTCGTTTGAGAAGTCTGGTTGGTTCCTCGTTGTTTCTTCAGTTATTTTTGTTTTTATTTCTCTAAACGCTTTCATGGCTTCCTTCGACCAACATATTTTCTTGATACTTCTTTTTGTCTCACCTTTCAATAAGTTGTTATGTGGGGCGACTATTGACGCATAGTCAACGATAAATTCTCTGCAATAGTTCATTGTTCCAAGGAACGATCTTAATTCTTTTATGGTGTTTGGTATAGGGTACTCATTTATTGCCTTAACCTTCTCTGGGTCAGGCTTTATGCAGCCCTCTGAAACAATGTTTCCTAATACTTTGATTTCCGTTTTGAAAAAGTGACATTTATTTTTATTAAGTACTAATCCTGCTGCCTTTAATCTACTTACTACCAGATTTAAATGTTTTTCATGTTCTTCAATGTTTTTGGAGTATACTATTATGTCATCGAGGTATGGCATGACAAATATCCCCAATTCCTTTCTAAAAACCTTGTCCATGCAGCGCTGGAATGTCGCAGGTGCGTTACAAAGTCCGAATGGCATTCTATTAAACTCGTAAAGGCCATTTTTCCACGCGAAAGCCGTCTTTTCTTTGTCCTTTTCCGCCATGGCTACCTGATAATACCCGGATGTGGCATCAAGAGTTGAGAATATCTTTGCACCGCTGAGATTATCTAGTATCTCATCGATCCTCGGGAGTGGATATTGGTCCTTTATCGTAATCTTGTTCAATGCTCGGTAATCAATACACATTCGTAGTGATCCATCTGGTTTAGTTATGGGTACGATTCTGGAGCACCAAGGGCTCTTGCTTTCCCTAAGTATGCCGGCCTTTAAATTCGTTTCTATCTCGTTCGATATCGCCTGCTCGTAGTGTATCGGAATTCGATCATTTCGTTGGTATATTGGTTTATTTTCCTGCGTATCGATCTCGTGTACCCCTTCTGTGCATAGCTCTAATCGGCTTATCTCTGTTGCAAATAGGGAAGTATGTTCTTCTACAAATTTTTCTGCTTTTTTACTATAATCTTCTGACGTTACAGTCCGTATGTGTTTCCCTAAAAATTCTCTGCCGCCTCTTTAAACAAATATTTATGTATTTTAAAGTATCCAGTCCTAGTATGGCATGATCGGCTTTGGTTGAAGTAACTAATGGAGAAATTTTCACTTTATATTTTCCGCAATCTACGATGACATCTATCGCCCCTTCCCAATATCTCTATAGGCGATCCGCCCGCCCCTCTGACTATACCACTGTAAGGTTGTATTTTGGTGTTTTGGGGTAAGATACATTTACTAATTAGGGATACTTCTGCCCCTGTATCGATCAAACAATGATGCGGCTTGTTGGCCTATTTCTACTTTTAAAATGAACCCATTTTTATAATGGTGGTTTTCGAAACATGAATAAATAGAATAATTTTTACTTTCGGAATCTTCTCCAGGGGAGTTCTCTTCAGCCATCTCATGAATTTTACTCGTTGGTGTGGCGTTCCTGGACCATCCATTCTTTTCCAATGTTATAACGTCGTAGCACCTATCTGTCGAGTGGTTTCCTCTTCCATGTATTACACATAGCTTGTCCTTTAGCTTGGGCTTTTTTTCGAGGAGTAACTATTCCGTTCTTCTACCTTGTTCACGGCTTTTTCTGGAAAAGCCATCCAAGCAGACTCTTCCGCTTTCTTCAGAAATTCATCCCATGTAGTAACTTGTGTAGAAAATTGGTATAACAGGCCTCTTAATTCGCCGGGGGATTTAGTTATGGTTAATCTCAGTAATGAAGACCAGGTTATACAGTTTCTTTCTACTAGAAGAGATGCTTGTTTCATTAGCTCCATAAACTCCTCATACGTGCTGGTGATTTTTATTTAGAGAAATTTGTTAAGGATCTCATCAGTATCCTTTTGAGTAGAAAATCTTTTTTTCATCGAATCTAACAAGAATTCTAGATAGATCTTAAGCCGTGGGTTGCCACCAAATTGGTGCTCCACGTTAATGCTTTGTCTCTCAATGAGAGTAATATTGCTGTCCGGGTGTCTGCCTCGGATAGCTTACAAAAACGTTGTAAACATTAAAGTTTCCTTTAACCAACCGTATACGTTCTCGTTATTAGACCCATTGAAGTGTCTGATCGCTGTTATCACTGTCACCATGTCAATAACACTTTTATTTACTTCTTCAACTTCTTGCATAGGGGTTAAAATAAAAAAATATTTTAAAGATTCTTAAATCAATACAAAGTCCTCGACAAAGATAATGGTAGTTTTTATATAGATGAAGACGAGGAAGAAGAAGAGGAAAAAGAAGAGGATATTGCAAAAGTTGTTAAAATGCTGGATTAAACCTATGATATCTTAAAGCGTGATGATGAAATATCAAAAGAGGTTTTAACTAGCTTGTTAACTGTTCAAAAATACTGCTATACTAAAAAATATAAATTGACAAAAAACGAGAGTCTGCTTAAATGGGTTAATAAAAAAGAATTAAATACTTTTATAAAGTTTATATTATTATAATCGACACTGTTTTTTAATTTAATAAAAAATCGGCGCATAAAACCGCCTATTCGCCGCTTTTTTCAAAAAATGCAATTTTTTTGTGTACAAAAGTGCGCCGATTTTCCGGGTTTTACAGTATCTCGCTATTATTCATTAGGGTATTTTTCTAAAATTATCCATTTTCCACGCATTTTTTTCAAATTTGCCGTGGAAAAATTGATAGTTGCCAACTTCTACTTATGATTACTAATTATGTCAAAAATATATAAATTGATATAAAATTATATAATAAATCATTGTTGTAGTTCTATAACTACAGAAGTTTCTCAGTGCTTTTAGAAAATCAATTTTTATTTAATAAAATTTTTTATAGTTCTCTGAGAAACTTGGTTTACATAATTTTGTAATAGATCTTGTTAAATTTGTATTTTATGATTCTTTGTATGAGTAATTTTTTATATTAAGTAAAAAAATACCATTAAATTCAATTTACTAACTATCCATTTTCCATGGCTAATCGTTTTCAACGCTACACCCCCCCCTTTTAAAAATTAAACTTTTATTATACTAAGCATAAAACCAAAAAATTTTCATAATAATTTTTTAATATCAGGAATAATATTTGACAAAGCGCATCGGATATCAGTGTCCGGAATAATTCCATTACAATTTTTTGACTTTATCTGCAATAGTGTCGAAAATCCAGACCCACGGTGACCGAACGATTGCGCCCCTTTTTAAAAAAATGGGGCGGAATCGTTCGTTTTTATTTTTAAAAACTAAAAAAATGTTAAGTTGATTATATAATCATTTCCACTTTTTATTTGACATCTAGTAGGGTATTTCCACTTTTAATTAAACATCTGGTAGGGGTATTTCCACTTTTAATTTAACATCTAGTAGGGGTATTTCCACTTTCAATTTAACATCTAGTAGGGTTATTTCCACTTTCAATTTAACATCTAGTAGGGTTATTTCCACTTTTAATTTAACATCTAGTAGGGTTATTTCCACTTTTAATTTAACATCTAGTAGGGTTATTTCCACTTTTAATTTAGGTTAGGTTGGTTAATTATAACTTTAATTTAGGTTAGTTTAGGTGGTTAATTATACTATTAGGTTAGGTTAATTATACTCTTAATTTAGGCTAGATTTAATTATGCTTTTAATTTAACTTCTAGTAGGGTTACGAGGTTAGGTTAAAAAATGCTATAGGTCAGCTTATAATTTATATACTTTTTAAAGGAATTTAATAGTAAAATAAATACTCTATGATCTTAATATAAATGTTTTTCCGCCTCTAATATTATAACGTCTAAAACACCTTGAAATATCGTCTTCCATTTTTATATAAATTGGCTTTCTTCTTGGAAATTCCCCAAAACTAAAGCGTATAGCATTTTGTCGGATAGCCTCCTCCTCATCTTTTAATTTGCATATCAACAGAGGGAGGCTGTAAGTTGAAGTTCCGAATGTATTTTTAAAGACATTATTGCCATCCCTCTACTTCATTGTTAGTTCTTGGGATTCCTTCACTCAAGTTATTGGCTACATTCCACATCTCAATTTCAAACCTGGCATTATCATTTTCGCCAATGTAATTATCATAAAAATAATCATAAAGAGTATATAATTCCTGTGGAAAATCTAGACTACCAAAGAGTTCTTCGTATGTCTCATGAACAAGAGAAGGTTCAACATATGATAACGCAATTAGAGACCTGACATATTTTCTAATATTAGAATCATTTTTATATTATAAAATAAATCCAAGTCTTTCACTTTTCGCACTATTGCCTGTCCTAAGTGAAATTGACATCCCGAGATTCTCACGCCTCTAAAGACCATTCTAGCTGCTTGTATAGCAGAGTATTCGAAATCGGAAAAAATTACATTAGAACTAAGGCTGAATGAGTACTTTAAGAATCTGGAAAAGAAACAAGTAAGTCTCCATTGTTTTATTCATAAGTATTGCAAACACTGATGGGAACACACTATCATTTGACAAATATGATAGTGTGAAAAGCGGATAATATGGCTTTGGGACAACCTGGAATGTTCCATCCATTGCCAATACATGATTGGATGTCACGTTAGCTGTCTGACTACTTGAAAAGAATATGACTACATTTTCGTTTTCAGGTAAGTTCCCGTAGTTACCTAATCCATATTGATAAAACCTAGATCCATCATAGTGGGTTTGGGCAAGAAGTTCTCCAATCCTCAAAGCACCATATACGTGTGGTTTAGGGTTTACAAGTCTTGACCTATATTCCCTAAGTGCTTTATGTATTGCCTCCAACTTTCCAACTGCGCGAATAGTATTGGCATCGGCGCCCCTAAGACAATATTGTACTATTTCCCGCGGAGAATGCATTGTTATTCTCATTCTTTCTTTCATGTTAAAGATGAATATTTTTTTAATGCAATCATTTGGATTATTCGGATGTGAATGTGGAGTACAGTCTCCAAATGATGTAAGATCATATTCATAATCAAGACATGAAATAAGAAAAGAAGAGCAGGTTTTTACACTACATCTCCAACGGGCAACCAACCTTGTCTTTCTAGCCAGTTTATAGCTATAAAAATAGATAAAAACCATTGGCAAATTTTTTTCTCCTTTTATAATCTGAATCATAGGGGTAAAAAATTAAATTCAAAAATAAATTTTTTTTGAGCCTAAAAACCAACTTAAAAAGGGCGCAATCGTTTGGGTACCAGACTCACACAGGTAAGTAGAGGGAAATGGGACTAGTGCTCTTATGGCTGATTTAAAATATTCGGATATTTGTTTGCCACTAATGGCCAAAAATTTGAAAAAAAATAACGCTAAAAATGTTTTTTTTGCAAAAGAACTCTGTTAAAGCTCTATAAGTTCGTCTTAGAGATTTGTAGATATACTATCAACATTAATTATAAATGGATTTCTTATTAAAATAAATTCTTTCACACTTATATTCGAAAATATTTTAATAATTCTTATTTTATACATTCGAGGTGTTCAATGATTTCAAGTTTAAATATATCCAACACGTGCAGCTAATGTGACTTTTCTTGGAGTATATTATTGACGTCTTCAAACATGTCGTATTCATCAATAAATATCTTTCTTAACCCTCAAGCAAATTTTTTATCATACAGTGGCGGCCAAAAAAAAGGCATATCCCTTAAAACATATACATTAAAAGCATACACTGTTTAAAATTCGCTTAATCTATTACATTGTAATATTTTACGGTCTTTAATGAAATAAAAATTGTACTTTTAAGATGTGTACTAGGTAAAAATATGATTTTTTTAAAATTACCTGGCCAAAAAAAAGGCATATTTTTATTTAATAACTCGTATGTCCTCCGTTATTATCTAGCACCTCTCTACATCTTTTGGTCATACTTCTAACAAGTTTTAAACAGACACTTTTATCGATTTTATTCCATTCCTCGACTATATACTTGGCCAATTCTGCTTTATTTTTTGGATACCTTTTGGCCACATTTATCTGAACAACACTCCATAAGTTCTCTATAGGGTTGAGATCCGGAGATTGTGGAGGCAAATTCATCACTTGGACATTCATATCTTCTAAATATTCCTTCACATGTTTGCTGGTATGCTTCGGATCGTTATCTTGCTGAAAAATAAAATTTTTTAAATTAAATTTTTTCACGGAAGCATGTAAATGTGTATCTAATATTTTAGAATACATATATCTATCCATAATTCCTTCAATTATGTGTATTTCCCCGACGCCAGAAGAAGAAAAACAGGCCCAAACCATCACACTTCCACCACCGTGCTTTACAGTTGGGGTCAAATGCTTATTTTCATATCTTGTATTGTCCTTTCTGCGGACATAACGGCGACCATCAGAGCCAAATAAATTAAATTTCGACTCATCACTCCAGACAACAGTGTCCCATCTGTTGTCGGACCAAGAAATATGCTTTTTAGCAAACTCTAATCTTGCCTCAATATTCTTTTTTGACAAAAATGGCTTGCGGCATGATATTCTACCTTTCAGCCCAATATCAGTTAACTTTCTGCGAATAGTTCGGGGAGAAACCTCTTTATCGCATTTATTTAACATTTCTGTAGACAAAACAGTTGATCCTATTTTAGGATCAACTTTAATTTTTTGCTCCAGAAATTGAATATCGGCATCATTAAGGATAGAGGGCCTACCAGACCCCGCCTTTCTTGCACATGTTTGTTCTTCAGCAAACTTTTTCTTTAGCTTAGATATGGTGGATTGATTAACACCATATTTTTCAGCAATTTTGCTTGGGTGCAATTATTCTCTAAATGAACCCTTATTTCGACTTTTTCTTCTAGAGAAAGTTTTCTGGCCATAGGGGCTTCTTTAAAATTTGTTTAAATACTTTTTTTTAAAAATAGGCGGGAAATTTTCCCTCCATTATATAATATGCCTTTTTTTTGACCAGCCAATTGTATAATTTCATAATTTAAGACATCTACAGATAGACTTAACGAAATGTAGAATTCTTTTTAAAGATGAAAATTATGGTAGTAATTAATTATGCTAATGATTAATTTCATCGTCTTATAAATTATGGGTTTTTGCTAATATGCCTTTTTTTTGGCCGCCACTGTATATGATAAAAATGTTTTTCGCCCTTTTATCATGTATGATAAAAATTCTAACCCTAATTTTTATATGACTAACGCAGACAATAGCCAAATGAATCATGAGCTTGCAGTGTATTTAGACACATCTGATTTAGGTCCTGTAGAGTTAAGCAACTATGAAAATGGCTTTTCTGCTTCAACACAGCCAAGGAATGCAAGTGTATTAAAAAACATACAGACAGTTTCTGATTGGAGTAATGAGTTATCAGTAACGCTGAAAATGCTTTTATTGGTAGGGCAAGGGTTCTTGTCGGCATACCTACATCTGAACATGGATTTATTTGATTTGTTCGTCACAGATGAGCTGTTAAATTTTATCATAGTTTACACGAATCGAAACATGATAAAAAACATAAGAAAGGCCATCAAAAACGCACTTCTTTACTCACCCTAAAGGAGTTATATGTATATATTGGGCTGCTTATGATGCTTGGATTGAAAAAATCCTCCCAATCACTTAAATTGTTGGAATAAAACTAAGAGATGCTCATACTGCCCAATGATTTCAAGCATTACGACACACGAAAGGTTTCAAAAAATTAATAAATCACCACATCTATAGGGGATAAAGATATTTCTGAACTGAAACTGAAAAGGAAGCCCAAAGTAGTCGATTACATCGAAAAGTTATTTAAAAGCATATATGTTCCCGGGGAGCATATAGCAATCGATGAAGGGATGATGGCATACAAGGGTCGTATCAAAAATCGAGTGTATTCCCCATTTCAGCCCGATAAATGGGGAATGAAATTTTATATTTTGGCAGAATCAGATACTGGATTCGTATATAATCTAAGGATCGTTGGTGAGAAATCTAAATTAGATCATACCATTTTAGATTTAACGGCAAACTTAGTGGGCGAAAATAGAATACTATTTGTTGATAATTACTACAATTCGTTCAAAATAGCGGAACAACTATTAACGAAAAAGATTTATATTTGTGGTACATTAAGGAACAGAAGAGGGAGTCCCGCTGATTTAAAAAAATTAAAAAAAGAAATTAACCGTGGCAAATCTTTTTTTCAAAAGAAAAATACACAAATTTTTTTGGTGGGATAAAAAGCCCGTAGTAATGTTATCTACGAACTATGATGTTACTATAGTTAATTCTATAGGAGAGAAATCTCTGCCTAATGTAATAGATATGTACAACAAGCATATGCGTGGTGTAGAAAATCTGATCAAATATTACTCAATGAAGAGAAAACCCGATAGATGAACACAAAGATTTACTATCCATATATTTGAGTTGTTCTGCACAATACCTATGTATTGTATGCGAAGTATTTTGATGGTAAAAAGCTCAAACACTATGATTTTATTGAGAAGTTATTAGATTATATATTAGAAAAGGCAGATTTAAATTTATCAGATAGTCGTAATCAACCTGAAACTGCTGAATACCACTTACTTTTAAAAATAAAAAAAGATCTAATTGTAAGCTTTGTTACTCTCATGGAGCCTTAAATTATCTTTTTTTAATGTATAAAATGTAATAAGTACCTATGAATATATCCTTGCTTTTATCACTATCATGTTTCAAATTCTGAGCCTAATAATCTGGATTCTGAAGAGCTTAGTTCAAATGAAACTTAATTAAATCGCCTTTACCTTTATTTTTTTTTTGATTTTTAAACAACTTTTACTGTAATATTATCATACACATGATACTATCAGCCTTCTCATTAAGCACAAGTTTTGATTTGAACTACTTTTAGCGTAAAATAATGCTTTGACAGCATAAGAACTATATGCATTCAGTTCATGTCGGTATAATAATCATATATATACACCCCTCTTCAAAAGTTTAAGAGGTCTAAAAAAATTAAATTAGTATGATAATTTTGTAATTATTTCTTATAAGAACTCATTAGATAATTTTATTCATAGATTTTAACTCAATGTGTAGGAGTATATCAAATATTATAAACATTATTGTACCTTTAAAGTCAAAAAGGCATTCTTACCTCTTAAAGCCGCTTCAAAAGTTTAAGAGGTCTGGCTTTAAATTTCTTATATTGAAAAGTAAATCTATACATAAAGTTTAAACATTAATTAATTGATACTGTATTTATGTGAACTCTCCATGAGTCACTATGGGGCTTACCGGCAATTTTTTTTGAGTAGTAAAATGTACTGTTTTGTAAAAAAAATGAGTCCATGTCATAAATTTTAAATACAAATGAGTATTAATTTTTTACTTATGACGGTTAGATTGATTAAAAAAATTCATTTTTGGTACTTTGAATTCCACTACTATAAAATACTATTCATGTTTTTAGCTTAATTTTATTTATTTTTTTTAGAATTATTTATTACCCAAAAATGAGCAAAGGAAAAAAACTTACCGAATACGAGAAAGGGCAAATAGACGCTCTATATGCTTCTGGTATGTCTAAAACCGATTTATCAAGACATATTTCTAGAAGCTTTACTGTTATAACAAACTATCTGAATGATAGGGAGAACTATGGGAAAAAGGCAATCTCAGGCCGACCTGCTCTTCTAAGTGAAAGAGCAATTAGAAAAGTACATAAAGTATGTTCTAATAAGTCCATATCCACCAAGGACATAAAGTCATTGCTTGATTTAAATGTTTCTAGTGCAACGATATTGCGGGCAATCCATAAAGACCCAGACATTAAACATATAAAAATGAAAAATTCTCCTAAATTGACTGCTCATCATAAAGAATTACGCTTTAATTTTGCCCATAGTCACGTAATCTGGACCACCGAATGGGAAAAGGTTATTTTTTCAGATGAAAAAAAATTTAATTTGGACGGACCCGATGGTTATAAATACTACTGGCATCATAATAATATGCCAGAGATAAGCTATAGCAAAAGAGGTGAACGGAGATTTCGTCCCACTTTTGTAGGACAAAAAAAAAATATTTTTTTTGTCCTACAAAAGTGGGACGAAATCTCCGCGTTTTTATCTTATTTTCAAAATAAAACATTATAAATAAAAAAAGTATAGCAGTTTTACTTCAAACATTTAATAATAAACCTTGTTTGACACATTCATCATAAATTCAAAGCCAACCTCTTCACCTCTGTATCTAGTTAAAAAGTCATACAGCTCTCTTTCTTGATCAACATATACTATATTCCGCTCAAAGTTATGATTAAGACTATCCATTTGGATAGATCTTATTCGAACAACGTCTTCCTCGTTCTTTAGGCGATATAATAGAATGGGGAAGCTAAACTTACTAGGCCCAAAGGTTTTATTAAATGTATTATGCCATCCTTCGATGGCATTGTTCGTTTTCGGAATATTCAAATCGATGATGTTCATGGTGTGCCAGTACTTGGGTGGGTAGGGGCCATTTTCTCTACAATAATTAGAATGGAAGTAATTATATAGTCTTGTCAACTCCACTGGAAATTGTGGATGATGTCGCAAAATGTTGTATGATTGAATTAATTGGTCGTACTTTACAAATGGGAGGGACAAAAGGGCCTTGGCGAAGCGTTTTATGTTGCGGGAAGTTTTGTATAGTACCGACAATCCTGATTCGGTTATCTTGCGCTGCATTGCCTGGCCTAGGTGAAAATAGCATCCCGAAATTCTAGCATTAGGAAAATTTAATTCTACTGCCTTTATTGCAGCCTTTTCATAGTCCGTCTTAAATACATTTGGCGTAAAGTCGCCTAGCCAGGTTTTTAGTATTCCAAACAGTGCATCATAAGTTTCAAACGATTTGTTTTTTTAAGATGGCAAATATCACCGGAAAAACGTGACTATTCTTCACATAGCTTACTGTATAAAGCTGGTAATACGGGTCTGGTACCACTGAAAAAGTACCGTCAATTGCAAAGACTGAATTTTGTTTCAATTTTTCAAGCATTAAGTCAGAAAAGAAAATAAGAATATTTTCATTAACTTCTAGGTCATTATAATTGCCAGGTCCGTATCTATAGAACTCCTCGCCCAGGTGTGTCATGTGTAGACTTAAGCTAATGTTTAAGTTCACATTGTAATAAGGTAAGGGATTTATGTATTTAAGCCTGTGATCTCTCAATAGCCTAAACAAGGCAGAAAAATTGCCTAAAGACCTTATAACTTCTTCGTCGGCTCCTCTTATGCAAGAATAAGCAACGTTTCGCGGAGAATCATCGCAATTAATGATTTTATTCTTCATTGCTTGTAAATAATCTTTTTTGCAAATTTTTTCTGTTTCGTTATGATCGATGTGCGTACCAAGCACTTCAAAACTGTTCAAATCGACATGGTAATCTACGGGAGTTTTTGCTGTTGCAGTACACGCACGAGCAATACATCTCCAGAGTATATGTCTTCTATTTCTGCGTTTTACTTCAAAAATATAATCACCATCAATGATTTGCTCACCATTTCTTTGACTTCGTGAAGTTCTTCTCATATTTAGAGGGGTAAAAAATAAATATTACAATTACAAAACCGAAAACGGTTTCGTCCCACTTTTTAACGTAAAAACGTTAAAAAAGTGGGACTAAATCTCCGGGTACCAGCAAAAGAGTTCATGGCGGAGGGGGTATTATGGTCTGGGTAGGATTTTGCAATGATCAAAAATTGCAGATACAATTCATTAATTCCACCATGAACAGTATAGCCTATTGCAATATGCTTTCCGAGTCTCTTCCCCCTTTTATAGAGGTAAATAAAGAAAACCGTTATGTTTTTCAGCAGGATAACGCTCCATGTCATAGAGCTAAAAATACTCTTGCTTGGCTGGAAATTAATGGAATAGAAGTTATGAAATGGCCCTCATTAAGTCCTGATTTAAATCCCGTGGAAAATCTTTGGTCAGAAATGTCTAAACATGTATATAAAGATGGGAAACAATACGACAACGAGCAAGACCTAGGAAATGCGATCTTACAAGCTTGGGATTCGATTAGCCCAATATTGTTGAAAAAATATACAATTGGAATGCAGAAAAGAATGCTTGATGTGCTAATCATGCGTGGATCATGTATAGATAAATAATTCTAAAAAAAATAAATAAAATTAAGCTTAAAACATGAATAGTATTTTAAAGTAGTGGAATTCAAAGTACCAAAAATGAATTTTTTTAATCAATCTAACCGTCATAAGTAAAAAATTAGTACCCATTTGTATTTAAAATTTATGACATGGACTCATTTTTTCTACAAAACAGTACATTTTACTACTAAAAAAAAATTGCCGGTAAGCACTATAGTGACTCGTGGAGAGTTCACATAAATACCGTATCAATTAATTGATGTTTAAACTTTATTTATAGATTTACTTTTCAATATAAGAAATTTAAAGCCAGACCTCTTAAACTTTTGAAGCGGCTTTAAGAGGTAAGAATGCCTTTTTGACTGTAAAGGTTTAATAATGTTGATGATATTTGATATACTCCTACACATTAAGTTAAAATCTATAAATAAAATTATCTAATGAGTTCTTATAAGAAATAATTAAGGATTTATCATACTAATTTAATTTTTTTAGACCTCTTAAACTTTTGAAGAGGGGTGTATTACTAATAAATTATTTTTATATAATTTTATTTTTTTCATTATTAATTTTCATAGTGTATACAAATATTTATAAAAATTTTATTTTGAAATGTTTACCCCCGGTTATTCAAATTATTCTTAAAAAAAACTGTTTTAAATTTATTTTTAAGCCCCTTTTTTAGCTATTTATTTTTTCAAATTTTATTGGCCCAATTTGCTTAAGGGTTAAATAGAGGAATATCAGCGGAAACAAAAGACTTGATCATTCTTTTACCATGCTAGTCTTCAGTGTATCAAAATATTCCTGGTCATTGTTCTTTGCTCTATACGATTATTCCTTTTGGTGTTTTCTCCCACTTTTGTGACTATCTACACTAGATTTACGAGAGCTATCTACAATACAACAACACACGTTACAGTACAGACCATTGTGGTAATATAATTGTCTTACCACTTCACTTTTAATTACTTATTTGCATAATTTTTATTTAGTCTAAAGTTCTTGTTTATTTTAATCCATTTCAAGTGTATTAACATTATTAAATACTCCTCAAGCAAACAAACAAACTAAATAAAACTATAAAAGGAAAATACACCCTAAGCCTCAATGAATTCAAACACCAACCCAACTAGAAGATCGGATATAAATTCTATCCGAAAACCATCTCGGTATAACCCTAATAAAATATATTCCACTAAGCATTCTTCACCTACTTCACACGGGACTACAGGAAGAGCCCCTCCCTTTTATAGTGCGCTCGAGTCATACCTCGCCCTTAGGCACCTTCCTGGTGAATACCCCAATCACCTGTGATCGAGATACCAAATTCTGATTTGTATGCATTTCTATATTTTTTTGCCCTTTCTATTTTCGATAAAGCCGTTTTAACCATAAGGGCCAAAAGTTTTTATTTTGTAAAATAAAATTTTTTAAAAATTTGCAATTGCTAGCCCCAGTAATAAGCAACATTTTACATAATCTTAAGCGTTGGTTTGCATAAGGGGCGGGATTAAGGAACTTTTCACGTCAATATCTCAATTGCCTAAGATATTTTCGAATAACCTAACGCTGTTAAAATATTCCTTCGGCACCAAATACATGAATACAGTACCTTCAAGGACATTCTAAAGTCAACATTATCCGAGATTTCATACTTTCGATAATCGACTTTCTAATGCCCAAGTTGTGGTTCACGGCCACTTCGTCCGAAAAAACCATAGGGGTTAAAATATTAAAAATTTACGAAGTAAATTTTTAATATTTTAACCCCTATAGTTTAGCTTACTAGGATTACAAAAGTTAGATTTTAAATTATTGACAATGAAGGGTTCTTTTATAGCGTCAAAATAATCAATACCCTTTCAAACAAAGTTGTATGGTCCTGTAGAGTGAAAGACTGCTATGAACAGGGACTAACAACATTGAACTATCTCTCTGATTTAACATCATGGGAAGTAACAAGTTCTCATAATCATTTCTCGGATGCCGATTTGGCCAGGAAAAATTTTGATTAGTGAAATGAAAAAGTTGTTGAGAACAACACTACTTAGTCCATGAGAAGTGGTTATAAAAGTTATATTTGGTAAAAATAGGGAGGCGATTCGGATTGTAGGTGATACTGACGTGGTTTAAGCACGCTAAATCTGAATTCGGCAAAGATACAAAATCCTAAGCCCACAATATTTCCCTAATTGGGGCTTAGCCAT
>CATOAI010000010.1:0-15341 GCA_951361185.1 Ochropacha duplaris
TTTTTGTTTTATGATGTTAGTAAGAGACCGGATATATTGAATACCACACAACAGTGACCACTCTCTACAGAGACGAGCGACTGTGCGGCTAATGCTTGTCTCTTTTTGTTTTATGATGTTAGTAAGAGACCGGATATATTGAATACCACACAACAGTGACCACTCTCTACAGAGACGAAGCGACTGTGCGGCTAATGCTTGTCTCTTTTTGTTTTATGATGTTAGTAAGAGACCGGATATATTGAATACCACACAACAGTGACCACTCTCTACAGAGACGAAGCGACTGTGCGGCTAATGCTTGTCTCTTTTTGTTTTATGATGTTAGTAAGAGACCGGATATATTGAATACCACACAACAGTGACCACTCTCTACAGAGACGAAGCGACTGTGCGGCTAATGCTTGTCTCTTTTTGTTTTATGATGTTAGTAAGAGACAGGATATATTGAATACCACACAACAGTGACCACTCTCTACAGAGACGAAGCGACTGTGCGGCTAATGCTTGTCTCTTTTTGTTTTATGATGTTAGTAAGAGACCGGATATATTGAATACCACACAACAGTGACCACTCTCTACAGAGACGAAGCGACTGTGCGGCTAATGCTTGTCTCTTTTTGTTTTATGATGTTAGTAAGAGACAGGATATATTGAATACCACACAACAGTGACCACTCTCTACAGAGACGAAGCGACTGTGCGGCTAATGCTTGTCTCTTTTTGTTTTATGATGTTAGTAAGAGACCGGATATATTGAATACCACACAACAGTGACCACTCTCTACAGAGACGAAGCGACTGTGCGGCTAATGCTTGTCTCTTTTTGTTTTATGATGTTAGTAAGAGACCGGATATATTGAATACCACACAACAGTGACCACTCTCTACAGAGACGAAGCGACTGTGCGGCTAATGCTTGTCTCTTTTTTGTTTTATGATGTTAGTAAGAGACCGGATATATTGAATACCACACAACAGTGACCACTCTCTACAGAGACGAAGCGACTGTGCGGCTAATGCTTGTCTCTTTTTGTTTTATGATGTTAGTAAGAGACCGGATATATTGAATACCACACAACAGTGACCACTCTCTACAGAGACGAAGCGACTGTGCGGCTAATGCTTGTCTCTTTTTGTTTTATGATGTTAGTAAGAGACAGGATATATTGAATACCACACAACAGTGACCACTCTCTACAGAGACGAAGCGACTGTGCGGCTAATGCTTGTCTCTTTTTGTTTTATGATGTTAGTAAGAGACAGGATATATTGAATACCACACAACAGTGACCACTCTCTACAGAGACGAAGCGACTGTGCGGCTAATGCTTGTCTCTTTTTGTTTTATGATGTTAGTAAGAGACAGGATATATTGAATACCACACAACAGTGACCACTCTCTACAGAGACGAAGCGACTGTGCGGCTAATGCTTGTCTCTTTTTGTTTTATGATGTTAGTAAGAGACCGGATATATTGAATACCACACAACAGTGACCACTCTCTACAGAGACGAAGCGACTGTGCGGCTAATGCTTGTCTCTTTTTGTCTTTATGATGTTAGTAAGAGACCGGATATATTGAATACCACACAACAGTGACCACTCTCTACAGAGACGAAGCGACTGTGCGGCTAATGCTTGTCTCTTTTTGTTTTATGATGTTAGTAAGAGACCGGATATATTGAATACCACACAACAGTGACCACTCTCTACAGAGACGAAGCGACTGTGCGGCTAATGCTTGTCTCTTTTTGTTTTATGATGTTAGTAAGAGACAGGATATATTGAATACCACACAACAGTGACCACTCTCTACAGAGACGAAGCGACTGTGCGGCTAATGCTTGTCTCTTTTTGTTTTATGATGTTAGTAAGAGACAGGATATATTGAATACCACACAACAGTGACCACTCTCTACAGAGACGAAGCGACTGTGCGGCTAATGCTTGTCTCTTTTTGTTTTATGATGTTAGTAAGAGACAGGATATATTGAATACCACACAACAGTGACCACTCTCTACAGAGACGAAGCGACTGTGCGGCTAATGCTTGTCTCTTTTTGTTTTATGATGTTAGTAAGAGACCGGATATATTGAATACCACACAACAGTGACCACTCTCTACAGAGACGAAGCGACTGTGCGGCTAATGCTTGTCTCTTTTGTTTTATGATGTTAGTAAGAGACAGGATATATTGAATACCACACAACAGTGACCACTCTCTACAGAGACGAAGCGACTGTGCGGCTAATGCTTGTCTCTTTTTGTTTTATGATGTTAGTAAGAGACCGGATATATTGAATACCACACAACAGTGACCACTCTCTACAGAGACGAAGCGACTGTGCGGCTAATGCTTGTCTCTTTTTGTTTTATGATGTTAGTAAGAGACAGGATATATTGAATACCACACAACAGTGACCACTCTCTACAGAGACGAAGCGACTGTGCGGCTAATGCTTGTCTCTTTTTGTTTTATGATGTTAGTAAGAGACAGGATATATTGAATACCACACAACAGTGACCACTCTCTACAGAGACGAAGCGACTGTGCGGCTAATGCTTGTCTCTTTTTGTTTTATGATGTTAGTAAGAGACAGGATATATTGAATACCACACAACAGTGACCACTCTCTACAGAGACGAAGCGACTGTGCGGCTAATGCTTGTCTCTTTTTGTTTTATGATGTTAGTAAGAGACAGGATATATTGAATACCACACAACAGTGACCACTCTCTACAGAGACGAAGCGACTGTGCGGCTAATGCTTGTCTCTTTTTGTTTTATGATGTTAGTAAGAGACCGGATATATTGAATACCACACAACAGTGACCACTCTCTACAGAGACGAAGCGACTGTGCGGCTAATGCTTGTCTCTTTTTGTTTTATGATGTTAGTAAGAGACCGGATATATTGAATACCACACAACAGTGACCACTCTCTACAGAGACGAAGCGACTGTGCGGCTAATGCTTGTCTCTTTTTGTTTTATGATGTTAGTAAGAGACCGGATATATTGAATACCACACAACAGTGACCACTCTCTACAGAGACGAAGCGACTGTGCGGCTAATGCTTGTCTCTTTTTGTTTTATGATGTTAGTAAGAGACCGGATATATTGAATACCACACAACAGTGACCACTCTCTACAGAGACGAAGCGACTGTGCGGCTAATGCTTGTCTCTTTTTGTTTTATGATGTTAGTAAGAGACAGGATATATTGAATACCACACAACAGTGACCACTCTCTACAGAGACGAAGCGACTGTGCGGCTAATGCTTGTCTCTTTTTGTTTTATGATGTTAGTAAGAGACCGGATATATTGAATACCACACAACAGTGACCACTCTCTACAGAGACGAAGCGACTGTGCGGCTAATGCTTGTCTCTTTTTGTTTTATGATGTTAGTAAGAGACAGGATATATTGAATACCACACAACAGTGACCACTCTCTACAGAGACGAAGCGACTGTGCGGCTAATGCTTGTCTCTTTTTGTTTTATGATGTTAGTAAGAGACAGGATATATTGAATACCACACAACAGTGACCACTCTCTACAGAGACGAAGCGACTGTGCGGCTAATGCTTGTCTCTTTTTGTTTTATGATGTTAGTAAGAGACCGGATATATTGAATACCACACAACAGTGACCACTCTCTACAGAGACGAAGCGACTGTGCGGCTAATGCTTGTCTCTTTTTGTTTTATGATGTTAGTAAGAGACAGGATATATTGAATACCACACAACAGTGACCACTCTCTACAGAGACGAAGCGACTGTGCGGCTAATGCTTGTCTCTTTTTGTTTTATGATGTTAGTAAGAGACAGGATATATTGAATACCACACAACAGTGACCACTCTCTACAGAGACGAAGCGACTGTGCGGCTAATGCTTGTCTCTTTTTGTTTTATGATGTTAGTAAGAGACCGGATATATTGAATACCACACAACAGTGACCACTCTCTACAGAGACGAAGCGACTGTGCGGCTAATGCTTGTCTCTTTTTGTTTATGATGTTAGTAAGAGACCGGATATATTGAATACCACACAACAGTGACCACTCTCTACAGAGACGAAGCGACTGTGCGGCTAATGCTTGTCTCTTTTTGTTTTATGATGTTAGTAAGAGACCGGATATATTGAATACCACACAACAGTGACCACTCTCTACAGAGACGAAGCGACTGTGCGGCTAATGCTTGTCTCTTTTTGTTTTATGATGTTAGTAAGAGACCGGATATATTGAATACCACACAACAGTGACCACTCTCTACAGAGACGAAGCGACTGTGCGGCTAATGCTTGTCTCTTTTGTTTTATGATGTTAGTAAGAGACAGGATATATTGAATACCACACAACAGTGGACCACTCTCTACAGAGACGAAGCGACTGTGCGGCTAATGCTTGTCTCTTTTTGTTTTATGATGTTAGTAAGAGACAGGATATATTGAATACCACACAACAGTGACCACTCTCTACAGAGACGAAGCGACTGTGCGGCTAATGCTTGTCTCTTTTGTTTTATGATGTTAGTAAGAGACAGGATATATTGAATACCACACAACAGTGACCACTCTCTACAGAGACGAAGCGACTGTGCGGCTAATGCTTGTCTCTTTTTGTTTTATGATGTTAGTAAGAGACAGGATATATTGAATACCACACAACAGTGACCACTCTCTACAGAGATGAAGCGACTGTGCGGCTAATGCTTGTCTCTTTTTGTTTTTATGATGTTAGTAAGAGACCGGATATATTGAATACCACACAACAGTGACCACTCTCTACAGAGACGAAGCGACTGTGCGGCTAATGCTTGTCTCTTTTTGTTTTATGATGTTAGTAAGAGACCGGATATATTGAATACCACACAACAGTGACCACTCTCTACAGAGACGAAGCGACTGTGCGGCTAATGCTTGTCCCTTTTTGTTTTATGATGTTAGTAAGAGACAGGATATATTGAATACCACACAACAGTGACCACTCTCTACAGAGACGAAGCGACTGTGCGGCTAATGCTTGTCTCTTTTTGTTTTATGATGTTAGTAAGAGACAGGATATATTGAATACCACACAACAGTGACCACTCTCTACAGAGACGAAGCGACTGTGCGGCTAATGCTTGTCTCTTTTCTGCAGGCCTGCAATAAGAACCAATCAGAATTGTAGAAAGAGACAACTACTGGCCGCTCATTCACTTTGTCTCACTCGTACTTTCAGTCTGTATTCATTGCAACTGAATACGGATCGCTCACTCCATTATCTATGTCTGTGTTTAAAAGTTAGCTTTTAATTAACTTAAGTAATATCTCGTTATTGGATAGTTTAAGTATTACGAGTAAAAACTGAGAGTGTACTTTATATGAAAAACATTTAAAGTAATGCAAAATAATTTATTTCCATGGAGTAAATGTTGTTATTTCCAACAGGAACTATCCAACCTGGATTTTGTATTAATTAAACAGAAAGTTTAGTTTTATAAGTGGATTTTATTAAGTATATTACATAGAATGCATCCTTTGACATATACATTAAGTTATTACATGAACATTGTAGACTCGTTGAATCATTCTATGTTCTCACTTCAATATTTGCGTCCACTTAATCGCACAGTTAAGTAATTTTAAGTTTAACGCCCTACCATATCCGTTAATACATCACTTTTGAATGGATCCACGTTAGCTTGGCCTGCTTCTTTTTCAGCAGCAGCCTTTGCGCTCTCAAAAGCACCCTTTGCTTTCGCAGCTGCTTCTTCCACTGTCAGTGTACCTCTCTTATTTCTCAATACTACTCCTGCGTCTTCCGGGTCTGTTGCTGATCCAACCTTTGAATAATTAATTTTACTATATTATTTATTTAATAGCGAACGCAGCCATCCTGCGACCAGGGACCCTTGCTAATCGGTAGCAGAAGCAACCTTTTGTAAATTCTCATGCAATTTTTTTTAATGTATTAAAGCAATAGTGAAATTAAAAAAAAATGTACAATGTAACATTACTGATTTTCTGGTCAGTTTCCGTTGAAGAGTCACTCATGAACCTCAATTGATTTTTACACAATTTTGGCATTTGCAGCTATTACTAACTAATTGTATTTTAGAATCAATTTTGAAGAGAACATTTAGAAAGTGCATTGTTGAGGTGCTGGCGAACCAACATGATCATTTATTTAAATATTATCTACTGTAAATATAATTATTTACTCACAATGTATCCGTCTTCATCCGAAGACCTAGCCATGACAACTACTGCTCCCACGATCAAAAGTGACATGATAATTGTTAAGCGAGCCATTTTTGTATTGAAATTCTAGAACAAAAACAAAAAAAAAAAAATCAACAAGTGGAAGAGAAAATTTGACTGTTGTCGTTGCCAACATATAGATAGATACAAAATGAAGGTGAATGGACCCCCTCACCTGTGCAGTAAGTACTTGCAGATGTTGGTACTGCTGAAGCCAGCGACGTTGTATGTCCCTTCTGACTGGAGCCAGCTTATATACCGGCTTGGCTTAATTAGGCGATACATTAATACATACAACATGAGAATACAATTGAAGACTCTTTGACAATTTGTTTCAGTTATCCATCGAGCCATTCGTAAGTGTAAGTCAACAACTTGAAGGTTGTTTGGAAAAATTGTTAAATGATCATACATATTAATGAACGAGCCTTCATTGTACTCGCAAACAAAATGGGGCATAAGAATGTATTAGTTGATTAGCGTCAAGTATTTCTGTCCACGGATATTAGTGAGCCCATGCGTATAGAGACAAAGGAATTGTTAATTTCTAATGTTCCATATCCTATCTATTGCGCATCAAAAATCTATTGTAGGTACATGTACAGTCTATGGAACATCGTTAAGTTAAAAATTAATATCCTGTGACATTGTTCACAAATTTATGTCTTAAATGGGAATAGAACCCATTACCTGTGGTGTGATAGGTAGTGTGTTTATCCAACCGCGTCAACGGCCCGTCAACATAGGGCCCGTTCTGCAACTAGGCTCGAACGCTATGCAGTGTAGCCCCTAGGAGAGCACTTGTGAAGGTTTTCTGAGTTTATTCATTTCAAACAAACATATAAAATATCAAATCTGTTCTTTTTTAATATTTTTTAATCGTAGGTGTTTTTTGTCGCGTTTGACCACTATCTCGCTTGATGTTAGGTTATAGAATATTTTATTACATACTAAGAATTAATATTTAAAAAAAGACTAGAAAAACACTATTGTTTAATAAAACAACCAATAAATGTAATCAAATATTGAGAACTATACAAATACATAATATTTTAGCTTACACAATAAACATGGCGTAACTCGAAAATTAGTTGTGACCTTTTATACTTTATTGGGTAGATTTTTCGGCGCGCATCGAATATAAGTCGAAATCAGTTTTTTCTCTCTCCTGTACCTGTACCTCCTGTACCTCTACCTCCTGTACCTGTACCTCCTGTACCAGCTCTCTCCTGTACCTGTACCTCCTGTACCAGCTCTCTCCTGTACCTGTACCTCCTGTACCAGCTCTCTCCTGTACCTTTACCTCCTGTACCAGCTCTCTCCTGTACCTGTACCTCCTGTACCTCCTGTATCAGCTATGGGGATGTTGTCTATATATCTCTCACACTATCCAGTGTATGAAACATTAAAATACTAGAAAATATCGAACAATTCATTATTTTAGGATCTGTCAATTTAACGTTTAAGAGTATCTCTTGATGGTGTATATTTATGACGTCACATGTATGTATTTCATACAAAAGTATAATATATTCGCTTTGACAATAAAAAGTTTTCAGTAAACTTAATGAAACAATTTCATTTCTGTCGTATTCGTTGTCTTGCCTTGCCTTAATCTGTCCAGATCAAAGCTCGGTCGCCGGTCGTTCAATACTAATTATTTAGTTAGTTTCCTCCCATCAGTATCAATCTGCAAATATTATTTTTATCACTAAAAACTATGTTATTATTCTTATCGAATATAATACCTATAGGATGTTTAACATCAACAACTTTTCTATAAGTAGCATTCAATTTAATAACGACATATATACCATCTCTAGTTGTAAAATAGACTCGGTCGTTGGTATCCAAAGCCAGATTATTCACTCTGTTGTTATTATATATAGTTGTGTGATTGTTCCGGTGCCGACTGTACGAGTACAATCCAGTTGTATTTAATAACGACATATATACCATCTCTAGTTGTAAAATAGACTCGGTCGTTGGTATCCAAAGCCAGATTATTCACTCTGTTGTTATTATATATAGTTGTGTGATTGTTCCGGTGCCGACTGTACGAGTACAATCCAGTTGTATTTAATAACGACATATATACCATCTCTAGTTGTAAAATAGACTCGGTCGTTGGTATCCAAAGCCAGATTATTCACTCTGTTGTTATTATATATAGTTGTGTGATTGTTCCGGTGCCGACTGTACGAGTACAATCCAGTTGTATTTAATAACGACATATATACCATCTCTAGTTGTAAAATAGACTCGGTCGTTGGTATCCAAAGCCAGATTATTCACTCTGTTGTTATTATATATAGTTGTGTGATTGTTCCGGTGCCGACTGTACGAGTACAATCCAGTTGTATTTAATAACGACATATATACCATCTCTAGTTGTAAAATAGACTCGGTCGTTGGTATCCAAAGCCAGATTATTCACTCTGTTGTTATTATATATAGTTGTGTGATTGTTCCGGTGCCGACTGTACGAGTACAATCCAGTTGTATTTAATAACGACATATATACCATCTCTAGTTGTAAAATAGACTCGGTCGTTGGTATCCAAAGCCAGATTATTCACTCTGTTGTTATTATATATAGTTGTGTGATTGTTCCGGTGCCGACTGTACGAGTACAATCCAGTTGTATTTAATAACGACATATATACCATCTCTAGTTGTAAAATAGACTCGGTCGTTGGTATCCAAAGCCAGATTATTCACTCTGTTGTTATTATATATAGTTGTGTGATTGTTCCGGTGCCGACTGTACGAGTACAATCCAGTTGTATTTAATAACGACATATATACCATCTCTAGTTGTAAAATAGACTCGGTCGTTGGTATCCAAAGCCAGATTATTCACTCTGTTGTTATTATATATAGTTGTGTGATTGTTCCGGTGCCGACTGTACGAGTACAATCCAGTTGTATTTAATAACGACATATATACCATCTCTAGTTGTAAAATAGACTCGGTCGTTGGTATCCAAAGCCAGATTATTCACTCTGTTGTTATTATATATAGTTGTGTGATTGTTCCGGTGCCGACTGTACGAGTACAATCCAGTTGTATTTAATAACGACATATATACCATCTCTAGTTGTAAAATAGACTCGGTCGTTGGTATCCAAAGCCAGATTATTCACTCTGTTGTTATTATATATAGTTGTGTGATTGTTCCGGTGCCGACTGTACGAGTACAATCCAGTTGTATTTAATAACGACATATATACCATCTCTAGTTGTAAAATAGACTCGGTCGTTGGTATCCAAAGCCAGATTATTCACTCTGTTGTTATTATATATAGTTGTGTGATTGTTCCGGTGCCGACTGTACGAGTACAATCCAGTTGTATTTAATAACGACATATATACCATCTCTAGTTGTAAAATAGACTCGGTCGTTGGTATCCAAAGCCAGATTATTCACTCTGTTGTTATTATATATAGTTGTGTGATTGTTCCGGTGCCGACTGTACGAGTACAATCCAGTTGTATTTAATAACGACATATATACCATCTCTAGTTGTAAAATAGACTCGGTCGTTGGTATCCAAAGCCAGATTATTCACTCTGTTGTTATTATATATAGTTGTGTGATTGTTCCGGTGCCGACTGTACGAGTACAATCCAGTTGTATTTAATAACGACATATATACCATCTCTAGTTGTAAAATAGACTCGGTCGTTGGTATCCAAAGCCAGATTATTCACTCTGTTGTTATTATATATAGTTGTGTGATTGTTCCGGTGCCGACTGTACGAGTACAATCCAGTTGTATTTAATAACGACATATATACCATCTCTAGTTGTAAAATAGACTCGGTCGTTGGTATCCAAAGCCAGATTATTCACTCTGTTGTTATTATATATAGTTGTGTGATTGTTCCGGTGCCGACTGTACGAGTACAATCCAGTTGTATTTAATAACGACATATATACCATCTCTAGTTGTAAAATAGACTCGGTCGTTGGTATCCAAAGCCAGATTATTCACTCTGTTGTTATTATATATAGTTGTGTGATTGTTCCGGTGCCGACTGTACGAGTACAATCCAGTTGTATTTAATAACGACATATATACCATCTCTAGTTGTAAAATAGACTCGGTCGTTGGTATCCAAAGCCAGATTATTCACTCTGTTGTTATTATATATAGTTGTGTGATTGTTCCGGTGCCGACTGTACGAGTACAATCCAGTTGTATTTAATAACGACATATATACCATCTCTAGTTGTAAAATATACTCGGTCGTTGGTATCCAAAGCCAGATTATTCACTCTGTTGTTATTATATATAGTTGTGTGATTGTTCCGGTGCCGACTGTACGAGTACAATCCAGTTGTATTTAATAACGACATATATACCATCTCTAGTTGTAAAATAGACTCGGTCGTTGGTATCCAAAGCCAGATTATTCACTCTGTTGTTATTATATATAGTTGTGTGATTGTTCCGGTGCCGACTGTACGAGTACAATCCAGTTGTATTTAATAACGACATATATACCATCTCTAGTTGTAAAATATACTCGGTCGTTGGTATCCAAAGCCAGATTATTCACTCTGTTGTTATTATATATAGCAGGGATGTAACGGAAGTAGTTTTATCGGAACCGAAGCCGGAATCGGAGTTTTTAATTTTGCTTTATCGGAATCGGAACCGGAGTCGGAATCGGAAGCAGGGTATACATGAGAGAGAATTATTATTTAAGGACAAATAAAACATTATGTAGTATTTTTTTTTTATTTCAAGTTTCAGTTGTAACATAAAACATAAAAAATGAACAAAATTGGCATATTTCCAAATAAACAACAAGTTTAAATAGAATGAATTTAAACCCAAAGTAGCATATATTAGTAATTATATTATGGGGGGGCTGGAATTTGGTATTACCATTAACTTTCCACCATAATAACGGATCATCACTAATACTAATACGTTTTTTCTTTATTGAACTCATTTAGTATATTTTTTACGAAGACAAATTTATCAAAAACTGGACTTTTATCAAGTGTGGTATTATCATCGTCTTCTTCATCACAACTTAATAATATGTTTGACAACACTGATTGCACATTACTATTACTACTATGGCTAGCTTCTTCATCACTACTTAATAATATGTTTGACAAAACTGATTGCACATTACTATTACTACTATGGCTAGCTTCTTCATCACTACTTAATAATATGTTTGACAAAACTGATTGCACATTACTATTACTACTATGGCTAGCTTCTTCATCACTACTTAATAATATGTTTGACAAAACTGATTGCACATTACTATTACTACTATGGCTAGCTTCTTCATCACTACTTAATAATATGTTTGACAAAACTGATTGCACATTACTATTACTACTATGGCTAGCTTCTTCATCACTACTTAATAATATGTTTGACAAAACTGATTGCACATTACTATTACTACTATGGCTAGCTTCTGCTGGTAATTCCATTCTTGCCCGTTTTTCTACAGGAGCGACAATATTATCAGCCTCGTTTTTAGAAGTATCTGCTGCATCAAATATTGACATTATTTCTGTTTCAAAGTTCTCTTTAGCCACTTCATTAAAAAAAATTGTTTTATAACGAGGATCTAAATATGTTGCTATTGCAAAGAAATTGTTTGATTGAAGGTCACTAAATCTAGAATTTAATTGATCGACGGTACATTTTATTATACTTTTAAATTTTTCATTTGTGTCTTGTTTATTGCCTTCAGTGTGTAATGTATACTTTAGAGTGTGTATAAGTGGAATTACTGAAAGAATTAGCTAGAAATTTTACGCACTCCTAGGCCACCATATCGTACGGGTAGGGTGGGTGGCTTGAGACCACACTTTGTTGTCGTCTAGGCAACAATTTAGGATTTTAGAAAGAGAAATTTTGATCATGGTGTCCAAAGTTTCTAATAATTGATCGAATTTGAATAAGTGGGTGCAGCGGAGTAAATACGTAAACTTCGGCACAAAAAGACATAGTCGTACAATAAAAAATGCATAATGCGCATTTATGTCATAAAGTCGATTAGAGGATTCATTAAAATTTTGTATCTTTTGCTCAAAAAACCCAGGAATGGATTCATCTAAGACGGGGGCTCCGAGAAGAAGAAGCGAACCCCTTGAGATTAATTTAATATTTGGTGCCAAATCATTAAAATCTTGAATAATTTTGAATTTCTCAGATTCAGGAACAGAATCTGAAACTAGGATCTCGCATTTGGAGCAGTTAAAATCAAGACCAATTTTTTTAAATTTTTCAGTTAGAAGTCGCATCACCTCCAAGAGTTCCATCGTCTAGATACCAAACATTAAATTTAGACTGTAATTTAGATATGATTGGTTGAATGGCCAAACTAAAAATGGCAGGACCGAGAGGATCGCCCTGCTGACAACCTACACCGGAAATGATCGGTTGTGTTTTATAAAAAAGTTTTGTAGGATGGCCATAACATTGCCACAAGTAAGAATATATGTCAGGACAAATATCCCTAATTTGTGTCAACATAGCGGCCCTATCGACAGAGTTAAATGCATTTTTTATATCAACCTTAAGCAGAACATCACCTCCGTTATTTAAAAGAAAGGTCCGAGCCGCATGTACCGCTGCCTCACAACCTCCCTTTGAGCCAAAATCAAGTTGAATTGGTTGAAATAAATCAGTAGCTATCGGGAGAATGTGACGACAGCAAATTTTGGAAGCCATACGACGGATAGTATTACCCACCGCGATCGGTCTTATACCACCGTCTTTTTTGGAAAGGGCGCAAAGGTTGGCCCCATAAATGATCTCGGTGATGGGGATCGGCACCTTTCCTGCCAACATAAAATTTACAAGAGAGGTTAATCTCGATAACAATTTAGTGCCAGCGTCCCCGGCGGCACCACAAACAAGATCTTTGTAACGCTGTGGTGTAAAACCGTCGAGGCCACCAGCAGAGCCAGGTTTAAAGGATAAAATTACATTTAGAAGATCTTTGGAGGTACAATTTAGACAGGTTTGGTCAGATGAAGGGGGATCCGGAAAAAGTATATGTGGGAGCGGAGGTGGATGTTTAGACCTTAAAGCACAGAGGGTTTCAGGTGTGTCTGCAGCGACAACATCGCTTGAAAATAAAAGCTGTGCTGCTCCCTTGAAATCGCCGTCGTTGGCTTTATTTTAAATTTTTCTAATAGGGTTTGCCTGATTGATAAATTGACTTTTATTCCAATTATATAAAGTTAAGTCTGATCCAAGCTCATATAATGCTTGCAACTGATAAGCAATAAATACAGTTTGGATAATCATCACATTCATGTAGGTAGGTACTAAATCCTGGAATAGTGAAATTCTTACGAGCTTGAGAACCATAAAAAAGTCTAAGGCAATGATAGCTCAGTGGTAAATGACGTCGAATACCGTGGCGAAGGTCTTGGGTTCGAATCCTACAATGAGCTTGAGCTTTCGGTGAAGGAAAACATCGTGAGGAAACCATAGCACGGTGGTAGGGTACTTTGTGGTACCCGACTGGCTGGCTACCACCCTCAAGTTGAAAATCTGTCGCCAAACACCTATCGGTGTGTTCCGACAGCTGCACTTGAGAGCCAGTTCCCATCTAGGCTTTGTGTGCTTACCATCTTCGGCCACATCATCACTTACCATGGTGAGATTGTGGTCAAACACAAACCTATCGAATATAAAAATAAAAAAAAAAGTCAAGGCCTATAACTACTGGATCGTTAAACCATTAAGTTTTTCAACGACTAGTCTTGAAATAGGCTAGAGGTTTTCAATAGAAAGATGGTTGTTAGCTAAAAAAGCATCATTCATTTACTTCACCTTAGACATGTTCTTTGTGTCCATGGAACAGGTACTAATTATTTTTCATGTTATTCTTTTCATATTAAAATATGCTTTTATGACATTGTAATACGGTGTACAACACAGTTCATTTCGCCAAGCGTTGCCATACGAATGCTACGCTTGACGTGCGAAACCTGTCGTAATCTGGTTTCCGCTTAAGACTCGTGGCGGCCTCCTTTGCTAATTGGTCAGCTCTCTTATTGCCTTCCAATCCTGCGTGGGCTTTTATCCAGAACAAGTTAACAGCTTTGTTCTGGAGAGATGCAGATCTCATATTCTTCCTTGCTTCCACTGCCAGGGGATGGAGGCAACTGTAGTTCTTGATCGTTAGGAGGGCCGCCATAGAGTCGCTGTAGACGCCAAAGGATGTTGCTTTGAGCTTCCATATCTCTCTCGTAGCACGGTTTAGCGCTAGCAGCTCTGCCTGGTTAGGTTAGGTTTTTTAAGTTTTCCCAGGACAGTTGAAACCACTGTCCCAGGGAGTGTATTCAAGTGACCAGAAGCTATTTAATACTTGACTGGAAACTAACACTTATTCGTGTAGTTTTTACAATATTACTTAATCTAGGCGTTGTTACAATACTGATGTGATTCTATAGAATCTTTTGATATAGTTATAAGTTTCATTGACTTTATACAATTTTAATGTTAGTCACAAGTTACATCGAGATTTGTCAGCGGATCAATTTTGTATAGAGAGAATGAATTTAATCAAATAACAGATGGGCGTTGTTGCGTGTGATCAACAACTCTTTAAATTGTGTTGACATATTTGTTACTAACATTGTTAAAACAATTGAATTTATATTAGTTCTGTCTGGCACATGCGCCAGATTTACATAGAATGTGAAAATATGTGCAGGCTTTGCAAAATGAATTGGAATAAATTTATACAAAACAAAGAATATCGATCAAATGAAGGTCCATTTCTGTTTGATTGTGAAGTATACAAAATTAGCATAGTAGTACAAAATTTGGTTATTATTATTAGTTATTAGTGCAATAATGACATAGTGATGGCATATAAATGACCATGATAAATTTGAATTTACCAATTTACAAGAGATAAAATTAAAACAATACTGGTGTGTGATGACGCCAGTTAACACTAAGTGCAGCCTCACAGTCCGGGGTCGAAGATCAGTCAGTTGACAAAGTCGAAGTTGACCCCGGGCACCCCCTCCAGGAGTTTGGGGGGGGGTCGGTTGTACGGCGGGCACTTCCG
>CATOAI010000012.1:0-25000 GCA_951361185.1 Ochropacha duplaris
TGAGTTTTAATAATAATCTTATAAAAAATATACTTACGGAATGGAATAGGCATTTTAGCAGTATAAGTACGTCAAGAGAAAATAGTATTATATTGGTTAAAGAAGATAACAAAGTGTATTTAAACTTTTTCATTGAGTCAGGAAATAAAATATACGTTTTTAAAATAGATCTAGAAGATTTAAAGCTCCAAACAGCTTTTAAAGATCAAATGAAAGCAAGATTTAATAGTAATATTATGACTAAAAGTGAAAAATCTATTAATCCATTAGATTTTATACTTGAATTTTATACAAATTATGATTTAGTAGGAAATTTCAAAAATTCTACCGGTAAAAATTTTTTTGCCCGTGAAACCCCCTTCCAGAATATAAACATATCAAAAAAGAATTCTTATAAAATAATCCCTAAAGAAAATGCTAACATAAAAAGCGAATTCCGCCCATTTAAAATGAAGATCAAAGAAGATACAATAATTTTTAATAATCTTAATCATTATTTCAATTATTCGTATCAAAAAAGATCGTCATATGAATGTAACTCTAAAAACTGCTACACATTTATTACAAAAGAAGTTTTCGACGAAATGAGCCAGTTCATCAAAAATTTTAATTCTCGTTCAGATGAAGACATTTGTTTTACGTTATTAATTTTTGAATATTTTAAAAGAGAAGGATTAATAAAGAAGCTTGTTTCTCGCATTTTAAGTCGGCAGAATCAAGGAATCAATATCTTATTCATGCAGCTAATTGGAAATTTGGGTATGCTGTCTGCTGGCGAAATATTTTATCACACTGGATGTTTTTTAGAGGACTTTATAAAAAAACATGGGGAGCCAGAGACGCCCCTCCTCCGCGAAATTATCCGGGTGTTGACTTATGTAAAAAATATTTTTTTATGTACTAATAAAAATTCGATAGATCCCCCTGGAATAAATCTAGAAGAATTCCCCTGTATAACATCATTAGAACAACCAGGAAGGAAAATATATTATGAATACTGTTTTGATAGCAATACTAAAACTCTGATAATTGATTTAATATCAAAAAGTAAAGATCTAAATATTAATCAGTTATTTGCGACAATCTTAATACAAGAATTCAACACTTTACTGCGAGATTATAATGAGGATAAAGACGGTAATATTAGATTTATAAAGAAAATATTAGAATACGATAATTTGTGCACTGATGTTATTTCATTTCACAAAGAAATGTTGGTACCCGGAGATTTGATCCGATTTTAGGGGTTAAAAATTAAATAAATAAATAATAAATTAAAAAAAGTAGAGGAAGAAGAAAAATTATTATTAACGCTTGAACATTAATAATAATTTTTCTTCTTCCTCTACTTTTTTTAATTTATTATTTATTTATTTAATTTTTAACCCCTAATGATAATAGTTAAGAGTCAGAAAGGAGTAGACCAGATAATTGCAAATAATAAGCATATCTGGGAGAAGAGAAGAACCAACGCAGATTCGGAAATTTGGCGATGCATTGTAAAGAGTTGCAAAGCCAAAGCCATCTCGTGTTCGAATTATAGATTTAATTACAGCTCTTTTGAAGTTCTTGAGCACCACAATCACCGACCGGATTACAACTTGGCCATTAGAAAGCCAATTATTGAAAGCATGAAAGCTCGAATAATGTTGACTTTAGAATGTCCAAGAAAGGTACTGTATTCATGCATTCGTGGTGCTGAAGGAGATATTTTAACAGCGTTGGGTTCATTCGACAATATCCTAAGGCAATTGAGATATTGCCGCGAAAAGTTTCTAAATCCCGCCCCTTATGCAAACCAAACCTTAAGGTTAAGTAGAAAGTTGCTTATTAATTTAAGGGGGTTCAGGTTCTACCAATACGGACCTGAAAATTATGGTAGGTTTGAAGTGAACGAGGATTTTCTCTTATTCTATTCCGAAGAAGCTCTGGATAGATTAAGAATGAACCTGACTTGGGCCGTAGATGGGACTTTTAGTGTAGTTCCTGATCCTTATTATCAGCTATATACTATTAGTTATATTAAGGACCATCGCGTGTTCCCTTAAGTATTTGCCGTAATTAAGAACAAAAACATGCATTCCTACCTATCAATTTTTAAGTTGATTAAGGATGCAATAGGCGGCGCCTCTCCAACATTGCTAAAGACCGATTTTGAATATGCGGCAATTGTCGCATTTCAACAGACGTTTCCAAGTTGCCAAATCTCCGGCTGCCTTTTCCACTTGGCCCAGGCAATTGACCGGAGAATCAAATCATCTAATCTCGCTTTCCTTTATTCCTGCAATCACGTAATCCGAAAATACACTTTAGCACTAAGGTCTCTTGTATTTGTAGAATATGAAGACGTCATTGAGGCATTTATTGTTCTTAAGTCCTCTCCTATGTTTCCAATTGCGTTAAATGATCTTTATGATTACTTTTTTGAGACGTATCTAAATATTAATTCTCGTTTCCCTCCAGAAGTCTGGCATTCTCAGAACATTGTCAGTCTAGAATATCCAAGGACAAATAATGCCATTGAAGGATGGCACAATGTTTTTGCAAATACCTTTGGCACGAGAAAGTATAGCTTTTATTTGCTCGTTTATAAGCTGATAGAAGAAGAAGACGCAATACGGATAAGAGCCTACTTGCAAGATGTTTTAGGAGTATGCTTTGAAAGAAAGAAAAAATATGTTGAAAGAGAGGAAAGATTAGTACACTATTTGATCGAAAATGGGCACCGCACGACGGAGCTTGGGTTTATATTTGATGTGAGCGATATATTAAATTCTTAATTGTAAATAATTTATTTTTTTTGTAAAGATTTGATCCAGGTAATAGGGGTTAAAAATTAAATAAACAAACTACGTTTATTTATTTAATTTTTTACCCCTATGACCGGATCAAATCTCCGGACACCGAAATGTTTCAAGAAAAAGATTCATATTTAAGTTTAGCATACGAAGATTTAAATACAATTTTAAGAACTACGGCCTTAGTAACTAATTCAGAAGTCGCGACATTCAACAATGGAACTTGTCGTATAAGACTAAGCAAAACAGATATAGAACTTGAACGTAAAAGTATTAAAGTGGATTCAAATGAATTAAAAAATCTACTAATAAACCACGGTCGACAATAAATTAAAATTAAAAGTTAAATAAAAATTTTTAAGTATCAATTGTGCATATTACTAGCGTCAAAATTAAACTAATAAGTATAAAAGCCTGTTTGTAATAAAATTTTTTTATCAAAATTATAATGTATTTCGGAAGTTATAAAAATTTTACTTTATTTCGTACTATTTTAAAATTACTTCAATAATTAAGATAAAAATAATAAAAAATTACTTCAATAATTAACTTAAAAAATAAAAATTAATTTAATAATTAACTTAAAAAATAATAATTTAAATGTCACAATAAGAGATACTAAACACCTTATAATAGACAAATTTAAATATCTTAATTTATTCAGACAATACCAAATCCCCCGTGACACTCATTTATAGCATAAATAATATTTTTCCTCAACTCTTCATAATTAGAATACTCTGGTAAATCCAACTGATTAAAACACGTATGAGCTGTGGGAAGTCTCTTTGTGGATATCTTGTGTATACTAAATTTCTGTAATCCATTTGTACTCTGCAGATTCTTAAATCCTTCGTAAGGAACTCTAAAAGAAGAAGTACAAAATTGCAGCAGCTTTGCTTTTTCGTCGGGAGTAAATCCTTCTACAGCTTTCCAAAACCAGATGATATTCCTCGAATTTTTCGTATATCCATGGTAATCTGTGTTATTCTTCCAGTCTTCTACATTTATCTCAGGAATGCCGCAGATTATTAATTCCAGTTCTTTTTCATTAAATATAGATATTATGTCTTCATCCACCATCTCATACAGCCCTTGCTTCATAGCACTCAGTTGATTTTGTATATTTGTAAATAACTTGTTTTCTATCACCAAATCAATATATTCATTTTTATTTGCATCTGTAACTTGTATATTTCTACCATTAGGGACTAAATCAATAACTTCCAGGACTCCCAAATCAGTATTCTCCATAGAAAATGTCAAATGTAGGACATTATTAATTGTATTTTCTTTAATCCAAATAAGTGAGTTGTAAAATTGTGGATCTATTTCTTCTAAATCTTTTAGAGTACATTTAGTATCTATCAGATATTTATATACTGATTTATCAAAATGGACACCCACGTTGTATCCTTCAATAATAACTTTGGCTAGTATTCTTCCTATAAATCTGAAATATAAAAGGTGGTCAGAATTTACCTTACTATTTTTAAAAGGCTGCATCGTATTCCTTTTATCTGATGAATAAATAAAAAGACCCCTATCTGGATCAAGTGCCTCTTTCATTAATAATTCAAGCCACTCTTTGGTCAGCCCGCCGAAATCTAATCCTTGTTCACCTGAAAATTTGATCTGTATCCTCTTAGATTTTAATTCCTTCGATGATTTAGGCATAATCTGGAAAAATGAATCTTCGAGTACTCTCTTTCTATAAACATTTACTAAAAATGAACCATCTTTATACAAATTGACCATTTTAGATCTTAAGTACTTTTCTTTATTAGTAAAATTTAGTACTTTAAATTTCGAAAGGAATGATACAATTATATCATTGGTCTTATTGTAGATATTAATCGATTGCTGATTTTCCTTGATTATTATTTCTAATGAGCTTCTCTTCTTATAAAATCTTTCTATTATATCCTTTTTATTATCTGTATTGAAAATTGATAGCCAATTTATAAATTCTTCATATAATCCAAAAATCGTTAAGTATGTATAATTAAGTTTCATATTTTCTAAGACTGTATCTAATTTATAAAAAATCTCTGGATTTATATCTGCACTTGTTTCTTGATCAAAGGCTTTAGAATTGTTCAAAAACGCAAAATCCTTCTTAAAAGGCTTATTTGTTAAATTAAACCTTTCTAATGTATTTTTATGAAATATTACACTCGAATCTACAATAAAAGGCAAATTCTTCTCGAAATTATCAATCAAAAGGCAAATAAAATCAAGGGCATGTGACTTAATATTGGTATCACAAAAAGTTTTCAGATGAAGACTTGATCTGGCTGATAATTGTAGTTTAGGTATTTCAGAAAGATCTACTAGTACATCACTTAAATCGAATTTAATTTTTAACTTGCTTAAAATGAAAAGGGCTTCTTCGTGGAAATCTTGATATTTAGATACTCGGATAATATTCTTTACAAAATCTTCACTATCTTCAATTTCTTGTTTAGACGAGGGAAGCATGGCTTTCGCAATTTGTAAACATTTCTTAACGCAAAGTGGATTATTAATCCTCTCTTTGATGATGTCAAGAGTTATAATTCCTAAAGATTCGTTAAAAGTTATTATCTCGACAAAATCTGAAAATTCATTCTGTAAAGTATAATCTTCTGAAATGTAGGCTTTTAGGAAATCTGAAAATATTTTATCTTTAATGTATAATTTTATGTTTTCTTTGGCTGGTTGTTCGATTTCACTACTTGATTGATAATCTGGTGCGTATTCAAAATAATCATCTTTAAGCTTACTTTCACTTTCTGCAAATTTTACCTGTACAGATTCATTTAAATTATCGTAAAAATTCTTATCAATAGGCAAATAAATCGGAGAGCTGGATTTTCGCTCTGAATACCAATTCTTAATAAATTCATCGAGTGTATTTTCATCCATGTTGTTAATTTCTTCTACTGATAATGTTGGCTTGATGCCATTTTCTTCTCCTATTATTGATTCTTCACTATCACTTAAATCCTCATTCATATTGTAATTTATATTTGTTTCTTCATCCATTTGTGATTCTTCATCAATATCATCGCTATAATAAGCATCATCAACTTCGTCACTAATATTATCTTCCCATTCGTCGCTATTATAAGATTCATCCTCATCACTGTAATAAGAATCTTCTTCTTTATCACTGTAATAAGGGCCATCATCGTCGTTGTGTGATTCACATCCATAATCATTTGATCCTTCGTTTCTCCTTCTAAAGCTTATCATTTCAAATTCTTCAGACATATTTTTGATATTAAATTCCTTTTTAAATGTTTCTAATAGAGTAGTTAAAAATTTAGGCTTGACATTCTTTTCCATAATCTGCGATTCTGCCTTTAATAAACATTGAGAAGTATAAATTGTACAAAAGGGTTTTCTTTTTTTCCTTGACTTCTTTTTTTCTTCCTCATAATTTTCTTCTTCTTCTTCTGTCGATCCCTCTGGAGTGTAATTTTCTGGAACATGCATGTCATCGAAATCATAATCATCTTCTTCATCCTCATATTCTGATTCGTCGTCGTATTCATGCATATCCAAAAGATAGTCATATTGCCTATCATATAAGTATGATAAAAATGAATATATAAATGAGATCTTATTTGTATCTGTAATACTATTCCAAGAATAAAGCATAATTTGGTCGTCAGTTGCAATTTCACCGTATGCTAAATTTGTAATTCTTAAATCTTCTTCTTTGACTTTTACTAATATCTTAAATATTTTATCTGCTATCCCGTTCTTCATATATAATTTACTAAGTTCATAGGATGAATCTTCCTCGTATACATCAAAATCTAAGGGACTTTTTACTGTATGATATATTCCCATAGAGCTATATAAAATAGCTAGATAATTATATAATTTATGATCTAATGACTTAGACATGTGATCTATTATTATTTCTTGTGTCATTTTAGATAACTTCTTATTTTTAGATCTAAGACAGAAAGTCAGGAACTTTAGTGCTATGTAATAATCATCTTCCGTAGAAATTTTAATTCGTAAATTGACTGTGTTAACATATTTCTCAATAACATTCTTTAAAAATTTAGCATTTATCAATTTAACATATTTGCCATTATTATGCATAATTTCATTAACCAGGTTTAAGACTAAAATATCTTTCAGTGCTTTTTTCATCATAAATCTAAATAACCTTTTTAGTGTTTTGTTGTAAATTATTCTTGGAACTTTATCAAAATTAAACTTTACCAAATTAGCAAAGTTCTTTCTTAGCAGATTAATATTTTGATATCCTAAAAGGAAATTGGCCTTTAAAAATGTATCTGGGAAAGATGAATATCCAAAATCTATACATTCTTTAGAGTGTTCAAAAATATTTCCAGGTATACATTTTAGAATCAAATTAGTATGAGTCTTATTTTTAACCGAAATACTTTTTAAAACAAATTTCAATATCATTTTTAGATCGGCTATCTTCTTTTCTCGTGATTTAAGATATTTTAAATATGACAAGATATATTTCAATTTGAGCTTTTTCTTTATAACTTTGGATTTCATTATTGTAAGAAGTCGATCTTTATCAATTTCAATATTATGCACGGTTTGGAAGGTCAAAGTTTTTAAGGTATTAATGCATAAATATAAATATTCATTATTATCTTTAAACTCCCCTTCCACTAATTTCATAGAACTTTCCAGATCATCAGCAAATATTTTATAGCTTTCTTGATCGATCAATTTCTTAGCAAACCCACTATGTCGTAAAACAGATTTACATTTTATAATCATCCCTTTGGTATAATATTTCATATATAATTCTCCGAGAAAATTAAATTTGTTGGTATCAGAAACGTCTAGATTAACCGCTATATCATCTATAAATTTCAAAATCTTTGGCTCTGAATTGTATTCTTTTATAAAATCGAGTAAAACGAAGGTTTCGTCAGAGGTTAATGATATATTTTCCACATCTAAGGATAAAAGAACATCATAAATCTCAGATTTAGTCCAAACGGCTTCTGTTTCTATAAGATTATTAAACACAATCCAACGCAATATTTCACTGACAGTATACGGACTGCATTTATGTATAACTCGTTTTAAAATTGACCTTAAAATTGGTATTTGATCTTCCTTAAATTTGATTTCTTCAGTCTTACTTCTCTTTACAGTTTCATGCTCATTATTAATTAGACAGTTCAAAAATAAAACTAAATTTTGACTTTCTTTATATAATCCATCTACAAAGAAAACAAATTCTAAAATAAAATTGATTTCAAGCCAAATCGACTTCTTAACATCATCTGTATATAAATCATTGATCTTCAAATCGGCAGAAACATTTTTGTAAGATATAAATTCAGGCAAAACTTCCATTATGAAGAGGAATATTTTTGATAAATCTGGAAATATAGCAGGCGAATCTATGTAATAATTTTCTCTTTTTAGTTCTATCATATGACAAAGTATATTGAGATAAAATTCCAATAAATCATAGTTAGAATCCTTGTAGCTTTTCCTAATTTTCATCCCAATTTGCGATAAAAATACATTATTTTCCAGTTGAAAAATATTGCAAATATTGAGGAAATTTATAAATTCGTCTTTCCATATTTTATCTTTCTGATAATTTCCAATTATAACTTTATCTATTGTCTGAGAAAATCCATTGAATTCCCAGGTATTAAAAACTCCTCGATAAACTTTCTGTTTGGCTATAAATTTAAAGTAAGAGGGTGTCGTATTTTCCTCAATGCCTATTATGATATAAGTTCCAAATTCGTCAAAAAATTCAGGATGATGTTTTAACAATTTTTCAAAATGTGTACAGAAGCCATTGTAGTAAGAATCCTGTTTTTTCAGTATCTCGTCTAAGAGTAAAGTTAAAGCTTTCTTCTTCAATAGTTCACTACGAATGTTCTTATCTAAGGATATTGCATCAAATAGATCTATTAATGCTATATTCATTTCTTCACTACATTTAAAATTATCAAATATTTTGAGAATTCCAGATTTTATCATATTCCCTACAGAAAGTGGATCGTGGAATGTAAAATGACTGATCGTATTGACACATAAATATGAAAATTCAGGAGACTGATTTAGAACTAATTCTAAACATTTTCTAAAATATTCACTATCTTCAAATGGCACAAAATAAGCGCTACTCTTTTTATAAACTTCATTGATTATCTTAAATATGATTTTTAAAACCAAGGGATCTTTGTTTTTATGTATAATATCAAAATCACTAAGCAAATATCTAAATTTATCTAAATCTAGGCAATTTTCGAATAAGTCTGTTTCTCTTTTGACTACATTGTAAAGATTCGAAAAATATTGGAAGTCGAGATCAGGATTTGAAATATTGAAAGTTAAGTCATATTTTATATTAAATTTGATTTCACTAATGTTTGAAAATATGGAAATACTTTGAAAATTAGTAGTTTCGTCATATTTCAATCTTTTTTCTAAAAACCCATCTTCCTCAAAAATTATCTTTATAATTTCTTCTTCAAAATCAATCCTCAGCAGATAAAATGTGAATTCATCCAATAAATATTTATATTCATCAGCCAATTGTAATTTATTCTCTGATACAATATCTTTCAAATTTTGTAAAATCTTGTCTAGTCCTTCAACTAGAGTTCCTAATGTTATTAATGCGTAGATTTTAAATAAATATAATTCCTCTGAGTTACAAAGAATATTGTGGGCTTCTATATATAGATCTGTAATATTCTTATCTTTCTTATTTGAATTAAAGTATTCTAAGGGATTATCACATATTTGAGAGTTGGTGCTTGTTATTACATAAGATTTATCGTAGAGTGATTTCTTAACCTTAAGACCAGGAATATTGACTAATTTTAATAAAACTTCAATATGCTTCTGATTGTTTTTAAGTAATTTATCTTTGTAAAGAAAGAGGGAGATAACTTTAAAAGCGCTTAAAGAAACTGATTTGTCAAAAGAAAGGGCAAATTGGAGATATAGATTTTTATCTGGTATATCTATCGTATTATTCGAAAACATCTGGATTCTTTGTAATAACTGAAATATTAAGATCAGGATAGAACTTTCATCATTTGTAAATTCAAGATGTTGAAATCCATCTTCAAATCTATCATTGTATATTGCTAATAAAACTTTTGAAATTTTCTTAAATATTGTATTCCATCCGTCATATCTTCTATTTTTAAATACAAAGTTACTCATCAGAGGTTCAAGCAAAAATGACAAATCGTCATATTTCTCAGCTTCAGTAAATGCTTTTTCAAATTCTTTAAAATCTTTATAATTCATGTTGGGGTAAGAAAATAATTATTAATTTGATAAGACCAATTAGATTTTCTAGTTACTCATTCACTTTATTATTTTATTTTTAAAAATTGATAAAAGCAACTGAATAATCATTTAAAATATTTTTTTCTGAGTATATAAAACTGACGATTTATAATTGTACAGATAAATTAAGTTTGAGTGAAGCATTTTTGCTTAATAGAATTAGCTAAAGTATTGTTATTTATACTTTGTCACTTAAAGCTTTTAGTTTTAGAATATGTCATGATTTTTTTTAACGTTACATTTAATTCTTTTTCCATAACCTAAAGTAGGTAAAATTTTTAGGTAATATGTCGTCAGTTATGAAATTATAGTTAAATTGTTTATTTATTTTATAAAAATTGGATTAAAGTAAAAAAGATTTCTGATGCAAATTTTAATTTAAAGGTTTTATTCTTATATTAAAAAGACAACAATTGTTGCCATTACCAATACGGCAAATACAATTCCTATAAAAATCCCTGTAAACTTATTTTTATCTCTTCTGTTTTTTATTAGAATAAAATTTAGATAAAAACTAATGACTGCGAAAATAATTAATGAAATTAATGAACCATATCCTGAGATAGAAAATTCTTGATTCATGTTGCCTATTTGACTATTATCAAAAATATTCGAAGTATCGTTATAAGGCTGAATGACATCATTAAGTATTTGTGGCGTAAAAGTCGTATTATATGTATTTTGCGACTAAGGAGTATTGGAAATGTCATTGTCAACTTCATTAAATGAATTTGTAGAAGTCGGTGTAGTACTTTTAGGCGTATTCGAAATTGTTTTTATAGTGGGATGGTGGTTTCTGACGGGATAATCATTTCTGATTGGTTTTTTAGTCGTATCGGGATTTTCATTTCTTAAAGAAGGTTCAATTGAAACGGGATAATCATTTCTCGACGGAGTTGCATAAGTTGGATAATTATTTTTTATTGGCTTTTCAGTTATAACGGGATAATTACTTCTGATTGGCTTTTCAGTTTTAAAGGTATTTTCATTTCTTGACGGGGTTGCATTTGTTGGATAATTATTTCTTGGCGGAGTTAAATTTGTTGGATAATTATTTCTTGACGGAGTTATATTTGTTGGAAAATTATTTTTCATCGGAGGTGGAGTTGTAGCGGGATAGTCGTTTTTATTTGGTATCATATTATAAGTATTAGTATCACCTGATTCTTCATTATTAAATCCATTTTGCTCGTTCCATTTAATTGTATTATTAGGGACAGTTTTCCAGTATGAAAAATTGTCTTGAGGATTTCTTTCGTATAAATTAGGATCCGTTTTTGTCTGATATGTATATTTTTCAGGTATACATTTGGTTTTCATTTTAAGTAATTTGTAATTCTCGTCTATACAAGTGCTATTATTTTTACAAGATGACAAAATCAAGCTCTTCTCGCATCTCATTTTATCAAAATTAAATTTTAATAAGTCGGAATTATTATCACAAGCTTTTTTAAAATCTTCAGCTGTTTTAGCAAAGCGCTTCGTCAATTTTGATCTAACAAAAGAATTTTTTATATTTTCCGACAGGTCTCCGTATCCTACGGCAAAAGATTCTTTAAACCACCGACAATCTACATAATCGTCAAGATTTTTACTCTGAACATCAGAATCCCAACTACATTTATTTCCAAAATCAGTATTTTTAAATGTTTTAGATATACAAGTATCTGAACATTTACATTTTTGCCTATAATGCCTATAAAGACATATTGGGAAGTTTTCGTAGGAAGATTTACCAACTTTGGTGGTAGTACATCGATTTTCCGCAATAACAATTTCATTTTGAACCTCTTTTTTGAGTTCGTTTATATGAGATTCAGATATCGACATTTATAGGGTAGATATATTAATTTTTAATAAAATACAATAAATTTTAAAAATTTAAATAATAGAAAAATATACCAAATATAATATTCTAAAATTTTTTTTTGTTTATTCGATGACTAATTAGTAATCAATACTAAAAAGTTTTAGATGCATTTATTACATAAAAAAATTTTATTTTAAAAATCTGATTTGATTTTTAAAATGGAACTTTAAGCCGCACATTATTTAAAATGCGTAAGAAAGACGTTTTTCTAAATTTGAGTGTGTATGAAATAGTTAATGGCTTTTAATGAAAAAAGAAAGTGATGTTTCATCTTAATTTAACCTATTTAATACAAACAATCTTTTAGAATATCTTTTCTCCGTAATAACCCTAAATTATAGTTTATTGCTGTCTTTTTATACATTTTTAAAAATATTTAGATTTTTGAAATTAATTTATTTAAATTAATTAAAAATCTGTTAGTAGTTTTATTTTCAAATATTCTATCAATGAAATTTTTTAAGAATTAAAATGAGGATAAATATGAATTTTTGTTGTTACGACTATTATTATAAATTTAAAAAATTCAAAAATGAACCATACCTGCTTTTTTATAAATGTGCAAATTACATTGCATTTGCATATATTCTAATCGTTGACCATATGTAGAAAGAGTTTTAAAACTATCTAAAATACTGTAAAGCAAAAAACTAGATAATTATAATATTTATAATCTTAAGTAAACATAAAGTCGTTTAATTTACCTGAATTAGCGAGCAAGTAAGAGTAAAGAGAAGAAGAAAAAACAAAACTATAAAGATAACTAAATGGTCAAAATTCAAAGCAAAGATTAATATTAGAAAATGCACCTTTATAGAAGGGTTTATTGAAAAATTTAACTTTTATAGTACAATTGAGGATTTAATCTTACCTATAAGAAATCCGAACTACTTGCTAAAGTATGCTCTTTCGATATTCGATCATCATATTATGGAAAGTAAAAATACAAGTGAACATTAAATGCCATATTAAGAAAATATGATGACTTTATCAATCTGGACGTCTGTAAGCCTCTGAGTATTCATATGGAGATGAGAGTAGACCCAATTAATATGTTGGATGCAATCAGGATGTTTGATAAATTGAAATGAAGTATTTTTATAAGTTAAATGCAATGGAAGTAGCCTAAAAGATGACAGAGAGAATTTAAAGAGTTATTAACCTAACCTAACCTAACCAATTCTTTTAATAAAATCTGTTTGCTTAAATTGGTACTTCAATGCCTTTTTTTGAAAGGAAACTACAATCTACATTATTTAGAAGATGAATTAAAAACTGACGTTCTAGATAAATGGAAATTTGAGACTTTTGATTTTTTAGAGATTTCGGCTTTAGATATGAAAATCCCGAAGAGTTTTACTTTTAATAAGATGTTTAAAAGTTTATATAGTATTTTTAGAAAGCAAACGTCATATAAAAAACTCATAACCGAAGAAGCTTTAGAGATTTGTGATGTGATGCAAGTAATTTAAGAAGTTCTCTTGTCAAAATAATAAAAGGTATAATAAATGAGATAGGGATGCTAGTTGAAAGCAACCGTACAGATTTTTCATTTGAAGTTTGTAAGGGTATTGTCAAGACTGGCAATATACCCTTTTCTTCTATATACAGGGTACTCTTTTGTACTAAGAAGACTAGATATTGTAACATGAAATGGGAAAGCAGTGGGATCTTGTACAGTACATGTATACTAAAATTCCTGAGAAATTAATTGTCTGAATTTTTATGGAAATGAAAATAGAAGTTTTCTATAGTGTAGATTCAGCGAAGCTAGGAAAAGAATTATTTCGAATAGATTTCGACGGAACATTAGATGAACAATGTGCTCAAGAAACAAGCTTGTTAGAAGGCTTATTTAGTATTTATCAGGATAAATGTAGTACTACAAGGACTACAAGAATTACTAGACCAGAAGAACTAATAAAACTTCTCTGGATAGTTGGGTATAAATCAAGCAATCCCGAAGTAACATGGCCAACTATTAATAATATGGCGATATTCAGTATGTTACATACCAGAACGCCAGCAAGAGTAAAGAGTTTACTTCGAACTTTTAAGAATACTGTAAGTTACTCGGAAAAAGAAAGATTATGTTTAGAAGCTTCCAGATATGATCCACTATCAATTTCTTTTGAACAAAGACTGGATGAAGTCATGTGGTTTAATGGCAATCATTTAGCCAATATTGAAAGTCATTATAGGGAATTATTAAAGCCAAAGAAGTTCATATTTGGCAGTCCAATCTAGAGTTATAAAAAGAGGATTATATAATATGTATGGAATTCGCCTCGAAGATGATGAAAATTTACAACAACAACTAAATGATGGTATGAGAATCTCCTCATTTAAATTAGAGCAGCCAACAGAGCGAGGAGAATTAAGAAATCAAAATGTAGAAATGGAATTGAATGTCAACGTAGAAGAGATAGTAACTCATGCATCTCAGGAAATATATGGAGATGAACCCGCCTATTACGATCAAGAAGTTTACGAAAATGGCCCCGCTTTATACGATCAAGAAGTTTACGAAGATGAACAACCAATTATAGAGTCAGAGATACACGGGTTAAAGTATAAATCTTTATTTGGAGAGGAAATGAATATTTTTGTACCTTTATTTGAATAAGATTTGACTTATAGTGAAGCTACTTATGTAAGACAAGTTGAACCTACTAATGAAATTTTATTTAGTACATTCGAAGAAGAACAATCATTGATTTTAATTTCTCCCAAAAGAAGGATTTTTAAGCCTGGAGATATAGATATTAATTCAATTCCAGTGTTCGGTACTCAGGAAAGACTGGATAACAGAATACGCAGATTAGAAGACGTGCTGGAAGAAAAGGAAGGAGTTACCGGTATCAACCTACGGAAAGAAATGGGCAAGAATAATTTTAGACCCGACCTTGAAAGCTGGAAGTGCATATTGCTGAAGTTAGTTGATCTGGAAATAATTAAATAAGTTTCTAAAGGGAAGTATAGCTTAAATAAAAGAATTTAAAATAGTTTCTTATATAATTTTAGTTCTACTCTAATTTAATTCAATATCAAATATTGATAAATAAAGATCATTTAAAACTTTTTAAATAGACAAATAGCCAATATAGCCTAAATTTAATATGATACTATTGAACTTTAAAAGTCATTAATTTTATCGATTAAATAACGTTAATGGCATGAAAATAAGTATTAAAAAAATATTAGGTATTTTATTCCACTAAAATCTTCTGCATTTGTAATTTTAAATCCAATTTTTGCTATATATCATTTTAACCTGTTTTAAATTGTAAAAGATCTAGAAATCGTTCTTTCGAAGAAAAATATTTCTTTTAAATTTAAGTTTAGAATTTGTTGTACAAAATTTTTTTTTATTAACTAAAGTTATAGATCTGAGTCATTTATATCACTAGTATAGTTAATTAGTATAAATCATATTTTAAGCTTAATGGTGAACTTTTTAAATGTAATTCGTAAAAAAAGATACAACTACATCTTAAATCAATAGTCAAAATATTCTTTCTTTTATAAACCTTTCCTCTGTTATTAACAAATTGAATTTTTCAAATGATTTTAAAGTTGGGCATTCTTAAAATTTAATATATATAAGCCAGAATAGTCTTAGTCGCAATTCTCAATCTCCATACACCGTAAAATGAACGAATTTATCTTGAAAAATAATGTTATAAGATTTAAAGTGTAGTCAAATTTTATATAATGTGTCACAGGCAAGAAGAATTCACCAGTGAGGGATCAAAAATAATAAAAAGGTCTAATACTAAGTTTTGTCTGGGTAAGGATAGCTCTCTGTGTGGAGTTCTCTTCATGTAATCCCACTGAATACTCTTTAAAAACAGGGGACTTCTCTTCCTGTTTCGCAATGCTCATCAGTCCAAGTATAATTTATTAAGGGTTAAAAAAATTTTACTTTTAATAGGTTATTTATTTTATAATGATATACTTAGATAATTCATATCATACAAATGTAATTTTACGAGTAATTAATGAAATTATATGTGCTTAAAAAATACTTTGCATGTAAATTAAAAAAGTATTTGATTTATTAAATTAGACAACTTTTTAAGCTATATATCATTTTAATAATATATTTAAGACGTACAAGACTACTTTTCTGATCCTATTAAGTAGGGTCAAATTTTGACAAATTTAAAGAAATCTATTATTGTCACTAGGAATAAAATTATAAAGAGAAAAGTTAAAAAGATGAAAAAATAAAAAAGTCTAAATTGGCTTATTAATACAATATTAAATATGTAATTTTTTTATTTATTATGATTTCAAATACTTGAAATTGTCACTAGGAATAAAATCATAAAGAGAAGATTTAAAAAAATGAAAAAAATAAAGAAGTCTAAATGTGATTATTAATGCATTTTAAAGTATCTAATTTTAGAGTGTTTTTGTTTATGATACTTGAAATTGTCACTAGGAATAAAATCATAAAGTTTAAGATTTATAAAGATGAAAATTTTAAAAAGGTCTAAATATGCTATTAATGCATTTTAAAGTATCTAATTTTTTATGATTTCAAATAATTGAAATTGTCCCTAGGAATAAAATTATAAAGAGGAGTGTAAAGTGATCCTTCGATGCTCGAAGGGGTGGGGGAAAAGTTCCCCGTAAATATCGGTTGTTGTATTAAATTGTTGTTTATTGTTGTTTATTGTTGTTGTCGTTGTTCATGTTAGTTGAGTCGCTAGCTGGATTCATCCCCTCAGAAGGGGTTATTCTTTTATACTTTATTTTTAATATATTTATACACGTCATTATATTGCCTTGTTCACGATAATAAGTTTTCCGGGTTAAATGGAACTTTCAATTTTATACCCGTTCAGGTATTTGTTTGTTTTAATATATTTAGGTTTTCTTTATTATTTGTGAGTCATTATATTGCGATGCATGGTATTATTAAAGGGACACAACAATTAGGAAATTATATCCCTAAGATTCAGTTCTACTGAGTCGTAGAACATGTCATGAGTCATCCTCTGACAAGAAGATTTAAAAAATGAAAAAATTAAAAAGGTCTAAATTGGCTTTGTCGAGGACTTCTTAGTCCTCAAAGAATTAATAAAATATTTTATTATTTTATCCGCATGCAGAAAGAAAAACGAATATTTGTTATTTACATGGCGACAGTGACGAAAGCTATCAGACACTTCAGTGGGTCTGATAACGAAAATGTTTACGGCTGGTTAAAAGAAACCCTGATGATAACTACATTAAGCGAGCTCTCCGAAGAGGACACAAAGCGCGCAATTCTACTTTCAATGAGAGATAAAGCTCTGACATGGAGCACGAATTTTACCATAGCCCATCGCTTTGGATTCTCACTTGATTTCTTGCTTGAGTCAATGAGAGAAAAATTTTCGACTCAAAAGGATACAGATATAATCCTTAACAAATTTTTGGAGACAAAGATTACTAGTACGTATGATGAATTCATGACACTTCTAAGAGAGGCTTCGCCTTTGGTGGAACGTAATTGCATTAATTGGTCTGCCTTTTTAAGACTGACTATTAGTAAATCGCCTAGCGAACTTAGAGGACTGCTTTTCCAGTTCTCCACTATAGTTAAAGGCTGGGACGAGTTTCTTAAGAAGGCAGGAGAATCAGCTTGGATGGCCTTTCCAGAAAAGATCGTGAATAAAGTTGAAGAACGCCCACAAAATATGCAGAACAGTTCTAAGAAGAAGAAAATAAGAAGGGAAATTTTACTTGCTTACTCCATGGAAAAACCAATCATTCTACAGAAAAATGTTTTGATATTCAAAGACTCGAAAAACAAGGCTGGTCTAGAAAAGATTTTAATCTCATAAAATAAATGAGCTGACGAAAGGAAACGGTATCGAAGAAAACTCCTCGGATGAAGGATTAGAAAGTAAAAATTTTTCCATTTATTCATGTTTTGAAAAGCACCATCATAAGAATAGTTTTTTAATCCCAGTCAAAATCGGCCAAAAGCCACAGTCATGTTTAATTGATACAGGTTCAGAAGTATCGCTTATAAGCAAGAGTACATTACCTAAGAATACAGAAATACTACCCTATGGAGGCATTGTTAAAGGAGTTGGAGGCTCTCCAATTGATATTATAGGTAGAGAAAAAGATGTATTACTAAATTTTGGAAAATATAAAGTTCAAATTTCAATTTTAGTTACCTCAGCAAAGTCAGACAATGTGATTGTAGGAGTAGACATATTAACGAAGCATAAATACATTTTAAGAGATGTGGCAGAGAACTTTTTATCTGAAAAGATACGTACTATGACTGTCGATCATAGCGATAAAGCATCCAAGTTTATAAAAAATATCGATCATTATTTGCTACAGAAATAACATTACTTAATTTATGCACCGAGGGCGTACACAACATTGATACTGAAGAACATAGGCCTATATAATAAAGAAACGATCGCATACTTATTAATTACGAAGAGGCGATCTCCGCAGAGATGGAAAAAAACTTGAAAACTGGGATATTAAGAGAGAGTAAACCCCCATGGTGCTCAAGAATAGTTCCGGTTTAGAAGCCGGACGGTTAGCTTAGAATGTGTATAGATTATAGAGCACTTAATAAAATCACTATAAATGACAAATACCCACTTCCAAGAATTGATGAGATATTAGATAACCTTAGCGGTGCCAAGATATTTTCGACTTTAGACGCTACGTCAGGTTATTATCAAATAGCCATGGCAGAAGAAGACAGAGAAAAGACGGCATTTGCTTGGAAGAACGGATTGTACGAGTTTAACAGGATACCCTTCGGACTCTGTAATGCACCCGCTACTTTCTAACGTTGTATTGATAGATTTTTAGAAAAGAGCTAGGAATATTTGTCTTACCATATCTTGACGACATTATAGTGTTCTCTAAAAACGTTGAAGAACACGAGGAACACTTGGAGTTAGTTGTAAACAGATTTATAAAAATAAATTAAAATTCTGGGAAATATTGTTTCAGAAGGATATATAAAACCTGATCCCGAGAAGGTGAGGCAATAAAAAAATATCCGATACCAGACACCATAAGAGAATTAAGATCTTTCTTACGGACCCTAAATTATTGTAGGGAATTTATTATAAATTATGCATCCATTGTAGCACCACTTAACAAGTTACTAAAAGGAGAAACAAAAAGAAGCATTAAAAAATAAATGGTCTAAAGAGTCTATGAAGGCATTCAGAAAGATAAGAACTAAAGTTACAGAAGAAACTTCGAGGAAACAACCCGATTTTACGAAGGATTTTGTGTTGACGACAGACGCGTCGCAAATGGGAATGGGAGCTATTCTAGCACAAAGAGATAAAGATGGTAATAAAAAGATGATATCGGCGTGGAGTAAATCATTCGACTAATGTCAAATGAATTATGCACCTACCGATCAGGAGCTTCTAGCAGTTGTCAAAGGTATTGAACACTATCGACACTACCTACTTGGTAAATTATTTACACTAAAAACAGATCATAAGTCTCTTACTGCTCTGTGGGAATGTAAAAATCCAACGAGCCGTATGTTAAGATGGTCTATGAAATTGCAGGAGTATCAATTTAAGATTGATTACATCCCCGGGGATGAAAACGCAGCCGACGGGTATAGTAGAACAATGATTCGAGTTAAAGTATTCGTACAAATAATCTTGTAGAGAACTTATCGGAAGGTAAGAAAAAAGAAATTTTACAGAAATACCACATGCTCAGCGGGCACGGATCGGCCGAAACAATGAAGTTTTTGATCTTACAAAAATATAACTGGAAAGGTATCCTTAAAGATATTGATACACATTTTCAAATATGCGAAATCTGCCTAAGAGCTGGCAACACAGTCGTGAACACAAAGAACAAAGTAATTATTACAGAGAGACCCAATGAACTCTGGGAAGTGGATTTAATAGGCAGAATCGAAAGCAACGGAAAGAATAAATTTTTATTAGTTTGTATTGACCACTACGGAAAATGGGTAGAGTCTAAAGTACTTAGCAGTAAACATGGTACAGAAATTGCTACAGCAATCAAAGAACTCCTAATTGATAAACATGGGATACCAAAAAGAATATTATCAGATAACGGCTTAGAATTTGCCAATAAAACAGTAGGAGATGTAGCCAAGAAACACGGGATCACATGGAAGTTTAGTTCTCCCTACCACCATCAAACCATGGGTTGTGTGGAGAGGGTAAATCAGACACTTTGGAGTAAAGTAAAAATATTATCGGAATATGGGAAACATCCCCGGGAAAAAGTTGTTGAAAAAGCCACACAGGCAGTAAATATTTCCTTCCATCGCGCTTTGGGAACGTCCCCGTTTATATTTAAACATGGAAGACTACCAAACTTAAAAATAGATCGCGAATAAGGAATTGAGAACAAAGAATTTGCCAAAGAACAGCTACTACATAAGAGAAATCAGAATTTGAGAAATATCGAAAATACATAGAGAAGGGAAAAATTTTAGCACCTAATGAATTTCAAATTAATGATCAGGTTCTTATATTCAGAGAATCGCTATCAAATAAACTTAAATCTAACTGGGTTCCGGGATTTAGAATAGTTGAAAAAATCAATGACGACGCATATTTAGCCTCGAACGGAAAAGTGAAACTGAGACTAAATAAGATACATTTAAAGTTGAATACAGCAAGATCTTTATAGGAAAGGGGGTGTCGATGACTTCATAGTCCTCAAAGAATGATTTAAAATATTTTATTATTTTACCCTCATGCAGGAAGAAAGAAAAACGAATAAATCTGTTATTGACAGGCTAATTAATCCATTTTAAAGTATCTAATTTTTAGAGTGTTTTTGTTTATGATACTCGAAATTGTCCCTAGGAATAAAATTATAAAGAGAACATCAAAAAATGAAAAAATAAAGAGGTCGAAATTTGCTTATTTATGCATCATTGAGTATGTAATTTTTTATGATTTAAATACTTGAAATTGTCCCTAGGGTTGAAGAGTCATTAAAAATTTCTCGATTTATTAAATCTTAATAAAATTACAAATTTAAGGTTAAACAGAATATAACTCAAATTATTATTATATATCTCAGCACAAAACATTTTTTATGATTTATGGGGTTTATTCTTACAGGTTAACATAATTATTAATAGTTTCATAATAAAATTTGTCTTTAGAAAGATATCATATTAAGTATGTGTAGTCTATTCTTTAAGACAGTTGGTTACCTCAATATTTCAGTATATGAAACATATATAACCTGATATTATAAAGTTGCTCAATTAATTGTCAATTTGTTTATTATACTTTTTTACATGGCTACTTTATTAGTATCGTTCTCTACTATAAAGAACCTTGCTTAAAAAATGTATAAAAACATAATATTGTAACAATTCCATTTGGTATAACATTATCTTCTGTAATTTCAAAACTCAATTAATAAATAAGGTTAAAATAATAGTAATTAAGTAATTGAAATTATACTTTGGTCTACAAGTTACACTTAAAGTATAATTTAGCCTGATATTTAAATATTACTAAACCCTTTTTTTTGAAGAAAAGCCAACTTTTAATGATCTATCAATAATTGTAAGACAGTTTCTTTATAAAATCAAAATATATTTCAAGTCTTACTGTTTGCATTTATCATACTAGCATCTAAACACAAAACAAATGAGATTTATTTTATAATATAATGTATTTAAACAAGTTTATCGTATATTATTAAAGTCATTAAACGTTAAAGTGATTAGGTTGAATTTTTAGTTCAAAGAAACATTTAGAGGAGGTTATAATAGTCGATGTAATGAACCACTTAATTGCTAAATCTATTAATAACAACTTTTATTCTGTAATACATATGAATTATATATAATTTTTTCACTTACTAAGTAGAATCAAGTTTAAGGATAAATATCAAGATATAATAGAAGAAGTTATATAACATTTAGAAACAGATTAAAATTATAATCTTCTTTTACATCTTCGTTCCTTGCAAGCTAGCTGTATAAGACTTCTGATACTTTAAAGTATTATTTAAAGTCTTATGCACTTTTCTTGAACACGATGATGCAGTTAAACCCTTACAAAAGTTAATATTTTTAATTAAGATGTTTTAAAGATGAAGTTTAAACTAGTAGTATTCTATCGGTAAAAACTAAAAAAATTATTATACTATTTTACAACAGTTATTGTTGGTCCCAGAAGATTGTTTTTTGATATCTGCTAAAACTCTAATCTTTCAATCATAAAACTATTAATAGGGAACCCATTGAATAAATATGTTTAATGATAACTTTTGTGCTAACAACAATTTGGCGACAGCGTCAAACAAGAGAACATTTAAAACAATAGGGATGATGACCAGGATGGGTTTATTGCATACGTCAGAGGCTGGAATAGGGAATCCCAGCGAAGAAGCTAAAGTATTTTATTTCAGAGATTATCTGGGAGGGGAAGCGCAGACATGGGCAGAGTCTATACCATGGGACACTGAATTTGAGAAATTATGTGAGTTATTTTTAAGAAGGTTTAGGTTAGGATGAGTAGCATTACTCATATAAAAACATTAGCTAAGGAAACGTACAAGGAAGGCTCATTTTTAGCCTATTTGGATAAGACGAAGAGTCTTGCTCATAAAGCAGGTTTACCGGAGATAGTACTAATAGCATTTGTTTTAAACCATTTACCAGATGATGTAGGAGGTTCCCTACCGATGAACACGCAAGTAGCACTAACTTCGGATTATGTGTATAATGCCTGTGAAGGACTCGACTCTAGCAATAGGGAAGTCATGCAGTGAGTAGGCGCGAAGAAATATCGAATGGACATCCAATCTCAGAAATGGAAATATGTAAGGTTGAAACTAAAGGGGTGTGCTTTTATTGCAAGCTACCAGGACATTAAAAGAGAGACTGCCGGAAGAGGAAGAGGAACATGAAGGACAATATTAGGTCTATTGCAAGCTTCAAGGGAATTGACTGATTAGGAAAATAAACCAGTTGATTATTATTAAGTTCTGTTTAGTGTTAAAGAAACTTGTTAAAAAACAGCTTATATATCGCTATAAACATAGGAAACAAAGAAGTGAAGGCACTCATTGATACAGGTGCTTCTATTAATTTGATAAAATTAATTACGTGAAGGGACAGATTGAAAAATGTGATGTCGGGCTAAAGGCAGCAAACAACACAGTGATTAAAGTTGCAGGACGCAAGAAAATTAAATTTAAATATGGAAATAAGTATTTTGAAGAGACCTTTATAGTTACGGATGACATCAGTTCTGATGCCATCATATGAATAGACTTTATTCGGAAGTGGAAGGTGAAGATAGATTTTGGATCGTCAGAAATATTTTCTTTGAAGCAAGATGATTTAGAACTAGACTTTCTAGGGGAACATATAATTGTGACAAGTACAGAAACACCAGTCGCGTCACCATTGTACAGGTTAGGTTCGGATTAAAAATCCGAAGCGCGTAATATTATAGTGAAATACCTTGAGGAAGGAATCATAAGAGAGTCAAACAGTCCATGGAGGAGTCCGGTTGTTATAAGGCCGAAAAAGAATGGGGAGTATAGATTATGTATGGACTATAGACGACTAAATGATGTGACTATAAAGGACAAATACCCAATGCCTAGGGTGGATGAAATATTGGACACTCTTAGTGATACAAAAGTATTTACTAAATTAAACGCTCTCTCGGGGTATCACCAGATTAGAATGCATGAAAGGGACATTGAGAAAACTGCATTTGCTAGCCAAGAAGGACTCTTCGAGTTCGTTAAAATGCCGTTTGGGTTAGTCAATGCACCGGCTACTTTTCAAAGAGCAATAAATAAGGTACTGAGTAAATTTTTAAACAAGTATGCGATGGTATATATGGACGACATAATTTTTTTTTGCAAAAATAAAGAAGAACATGAGAAGCATGTAAAAGAAGTCTTAGATACATTAAAACAGGCGGGGTGATATTCAATGAAAGCAAATGTGAGTATGTGAAAAGCAAAATATCAATTTTAGGCCATCTAATAGGGGAGAATGGAATAGATACGGAAAGGGTATCAGCGATACAGAGGCTCAGTATACCTAAAAATAAGAAGGAATTAGAATCTTGAATGGGTACTGTATTTACTGCAGTAGATTCATTAAGGGGGTTACAAAGGATTCTGTCTACTTATATGGATTGATACATAAAGATAGTAAGTTTGATTTGATCAAATATGAGGAAGATACCAAGTTCATCAAGGCAGTCGAAACCCTTAAGCGGAAGATACAGCAGGCCGACCCACTTGCAATACCGAACAGGGTAGGGAAATTTATACTCACAACTGATGCATCGGACATAGGTATAGGAGCTGTCAATAAGTTTATTAGTATTTTCGTGTAGGTCCGACATGCCCTTCTTCCGATAATTTCTTTATATATTATTATAAATTAAACAGGTTAGGTTAGGTTAGGTTAGGTTAGGTTAGGTAGGTTTAGGTAGGTTAGTTAGGTAGGTTAGGTTAGGTTAGGTTAGGTTAGGTTAGGTTAGGTTAGGTTAGGTTAGGGTTAGGTTAGGTTAGGGTTAGGTTAGGTTAGGTTAGGTTAGGTTAGGTTAGGTAGGTTAGGGTTAGGTAGGTAGGTTAGGTTAGGTAGGTAGGTTAGGTTAGGTTAGGTTAGGTAGGTTAGGTTAGGTTAGGTTAGGTAGGTAGGTTAGGTAGGTTTAGGTTAGGTTAGGTAGGTTTAGGTTAGGTTAGGTTAGGGTTAGGTTAGGGTTAGGTTAGGTTAGGTTAGGTTAGGTTAGGTTAGGTTAGGTTAGGTTAGGTTAGGTTAGGTTAGGTTAGGTAGGTTAGGTTAGGTAGGTTAGGTTAGGTTAGGTTAGGTTAGGTTAGGTTAGGTTAGGTAGGTTAGGTTAGGTTAGGTTAGGTTAGGTTAGGTTAGGTTAGGTTAGGTTAGGTTAGGTTAGGTTAGGTTAGGTTAGGTTAGGTTAGGTTAGGTTAGGTTAGGTTAGGTTAGGTTAGGTTAGGTTAGGTTAGGTTA
>CATOAI010000012.1:29710-53859 GCA_951361185.1 Ochropacha duplaris
AATGGAAGGGGAACGGAAAGCAGCCTTGACCTTCTCCATGTGGTGTGAACTTGTTGATGAAAAATTTTGAAGCAAAAAAGTAGACAGCGTGGACTTATGTGCAATTAAGCTAAATAAGGACGAGAAGTTGAGTGCTTATGTTAGGTGGCTCTATGAGAATTCTAAGAACTCCAAAGTGGGGAAAGGTGATCTTTGCAAGATTATAAAGAATATTGTAGGGTGAAGTACAAAGCAGTAAAGGCTGTTACCAGAGAGGTTTGAGATAGATGATGAGTAGGGCAGTTTTTTGCAAAATTTCTGCAACATCTACAGAAAGTTGCAGAAATTTACAAATTTTTTACCCATAGGAAAAAATATAATTTAGAAAAAACACAATCATATAGTTTAAAATATCCTAAAAAATTTAATATAGCATCAGATAATAGTATATATTGTAATATTTGTAATACCAAGTCGACAATAATCGAAAAAGTACTGTTGACGATCACAGAAGATCCACAAAGCACACCAAGGGATTGCTTAAGTATGGGGGAACTACATCTACCAGGCAGACCTTTATTGCCAAGAAATCGGATCCAAAGCTTATTGAGCTGATCTCTAGAGCACTGCTTTCAATCAATACCCCGATTTATCGTCTAAACAATGTAGACGTTCAGGAGTTATAAAGGAATCTTAATTGTCTACTGCCTTTTATTAGCAATCTGAGATCTTATATCTTGAACGATTATCAGAGCAACAGTTAAACAATTTCAAGCTGTTGTTTAAAGTTATAAAATAATTTTTATTTGTAGACGAGAGTGAAATAAAAAAATCGAAATATTGTAAAATAATTGCGAGAAATATAAACAATACTTGGAAAAACTATTAATAGATATTATAGAGCTAGATTTTGGCGTTAATATGAGTTCACGTGTTTTAAGCACAATTTTCACGACTGTTTTTTTAAAAAAAGAAATAAATTTTTCTTAAGTGAGACTTTTAATAACAGATGCAGCTAAATTTTAAAAAAGGATGTGCTGATATACAATCTGTATATCCCAACTTTTATCATATAACTTGTTTGCCGCATTTACTGCATAATTGCGCTATGAACATACGCTGATATTACTCTAGAGTTGATAAACTTATTACAGCGATTCAAGGAATAACATCTAAAAATTGTAATTTAGTAAAATTTGAAACAATAGGCAGGCCTCCTTCCGTAATTATTACAAGATGGTCTAGTTGGCTCAAAGCAGCATTATACTTTTCAAAAAATTTAGTAGAAGTTAACAAAAATGTAGATGATATTACAGGCGACGGTATTTTGATACGAAGTGCTAGATGTGATCTTTCAGATTTAAATTTATTTAAAGATCTGTATGAAATTTAGAGTTAATATTCACAGCTTTTAAAGGCTTTAACTGATTTTGAGGAAGGAAAACATACAATTGAAAGCGGCTATATAAAAATAAGTTGTTTAAATTTTAACAAAGATCCATTTAATTTGACCGATTATATTAAGAACAGATTAGAAAGGAATAAAATTTCTGAATTATTAGAATTTAAAAATACAAATATCTCTCCCTCTGAATATTCGGAATTAGGAATATGCACACCTACGAGCATTGCAGTCGAGCAAAGTTTTTCAATGTTAGGAAAATTTCTGTCAAAAGATAGAAATTTTAAAAAAAGAAAATCTTTTTGGTTACTTTTCATTTGTTAATAATAGAAATGATGACTTTAAGACAATTACACTCGAAGATAGTGAAGATAATTAAACTTTAGATTCTAATATATTGTTTAAATGTTTTTTTCAGCAATTAAAATTTGCAGAATATTGCAGAAAAGGGTCAATTTTTGTCTGCAAAAAAAAAATTGCAGAATTTGTTCGCCTTAATTATCAATTTCATTCTGCTTCATTATTGAGGGGAAAATTTATTTTTTCCTATTTTAATGTGGCATGGGTTTTTCACAGTGAAAAAATCATGCCACCTGTGAAAAAGCATGCCGCATTAAAGGAGAAAAAATAGCTTTTTTACATATTTAGAGACACCATCATGCATATTTTTATATAATAGACATTTTTATGATAGTTATGAACTTTTTTTTACGATAAAAATAATGAAGTTTTTAACAAATATTTTTTTAAAATTTAAAAAAAATGTTATTTAAAGTACTGTGTTGAACCACATGAGACTTTAAGTACTCAATTCGGTTCTAAAATTACAAATAAAATATTGAGGTCTATCAGAATACTTTACAACAAATGTTTAATAAGCATAGTTTCTTCACAGGCGGCATGATTTTTTCACGCTACAGGGGGATAAATATTTTATTTTTTTTAAAATGTTCCCATTTTTAACGCATTTAGAAAAATCCTCCCGTTGAAAATGAGAACACCCCATGTGGGTTATAATTATTCATTGATACTTAAAACTATATAATTGCTGACAATTGCACAACCTACTTCATTTTGTAAGTTCTATTATAGTATAAATAAATTATAGATAGTTACGAGCATTTTATTTTAAAAAAAATTCTAAAGTCTTTATAATTTCTTGTATTTAGACATTTTTAGCACAGATCTCAGCCTTTTTGTATTTTAAATTATTTGTCAAAGTGCCATCTTGTAAAATTACAGCATAATATTTAAAATAAGTTTTTTGATGTTTCCATTTTTAACGCTACAGTGGAGGGGGGGGGGTGAAATATTAAATGATTAAAATAAAATAAGCAGAAAAATTATATTTGAGAACTCACTCAAACATTTACGTAAAAATTTTAACTAATTAAAATATGCCACAAAAGATACAATTCAATTTTTTTTACAAAAGGGATTCGTAATATTATATGTGGAGGGTTAGATGCACCATATTGTTTGCTTTGCAGAAAAAATATAAAATTTTCTCATTAAAACATAATAAACTCCAAAAGCTTTTTCATACCAAGCATCAACTGTATATATTTCGAAGTACAGTCCGGTGCAAAAAAGATAGGCCACCCCATTTTTAAAATTTATCTATATATATTACAATTTTTTCTCTGATTAAATAAGACAAATAAGTAATAAATTCTTAGTTAAAACTTAATTTCATGCTCTCTTCTCTTATAAATTTTACATAGCTGATTTACAAGATTTTTTTAAAATTTCCCATATTTAGGTGAATTATGAAGATAGGACATGTCATCAAAAAGGCGGGAAAAATTCCCAACAAAAAAGAGTTATCAATATTTTTACTCTTACCCTAAATGAGTAGAGCAGCATCTTTAGCTGATTTTGAAAAGGGCCAAATAACACTGCTTAATCAGCAGAAAAAATCAATTAATTTAATAAGTAATGTTGTGGGCAGGTCTAGAAATGTAATAAGCAAATATATTAAAAATCCTGAAATCCACGCTAAAAAAGAAGAGTCCCGGTAGGCCTAAGAAGCTCTATATAAGGACTAGATCTAGGGTAATTAAAATTTCGGCTGGAAAAAATATAACTACTAACAAAATTATTACAAATTAGATCCTAAAGTTCATAAAAGTACAGTAGTTCGTATTTTAAAAAACGAATGAGGTCTAATTAGAAGAAATATTAAAAGAAAGCCGATACTGAAAGCCATTGAGAAATCGACTTGTATTTTCTGGTCAGTACGAAAAATTAAATGAAAAATGAGAAAATGTGTTCTTTTTATATGAAAAGAAGTATAATTTAGACGGCCCAGATGGTTATAATTATTACTGGGCTGGTTTAAATACAAAAGAGGTCATTTACTCCCGTAGAGCTATGGGAGGTAGCTCAGTTATGGTTTGGGGTTGTTTTAATTTCTATGGAAAATCAAAATTGTGTATAATCGATGGCAACATAAACAGTATTAAGTATCAGGAAATTCTTCAACAGTATTTACTTCCATTTATTAATGGACAAAATCGGCAAGAAATTATTTTTCAGCAGGATAATGCAAAACCTCAAGTTTCAGGTTCTACAAAAAGATGGTTTGAGGTCAGCAATATTAACCTAATGAGCTGGCCTGCATATTCTTCAGACCTTAATCCAATAGAAAATCTTTGGGGCGAGCTTGCTAGGGCCGTATATTCAAATGGTCAAACTTATAATAGTGAAAATGAGTTAATTAAATCTATATTAAAAAACTGGGATGAAATTAGTCCAAGGTTTTTAGGAAAGTTAGTAGAATCAATGGAAAACCGAATTAATGATGTTATTGAAAATCACGGGGGTTCCACAAAATATTAAACCTAATAAATTAATACATGTCCTATCTTTATGATTCACCTAAATATGAAAAATTCATAAAAAAATCTGGTAAATTAGCTAAGTAAAATTCATAAGAGACGAGAGCAGGAAATTAAGTTTTAACTATAAAAAAAAACAATTTTGTTGTATTTATATAGAAAACCATCAGTAATATATATTGGTAAATTGAAAAATATGGTGTGTCCTATCTTTTTGCACCGGACTGTACTATAGCCATCCGCTGCGTTGTCTTCACCTGGAATATATTCAATTTTAAATTGATATTCTTGAAGCTCCATTGACCATCGTAACATCCTCGCTGTGGGATTCTTTGACTCCCATAAATATGTTAATGATTTGTGATCAGTTTTAAGCAGAAACGGTTTGCCGAGTAAGTAATGCCTGTAGTTTTTCATCCCCTTTACTACTGCTAATAACTCTTTGTCTGTAGTCGCATAATTCATTTGACATTTGTCAAATGCTTTACTCCATGTCGAGATCATTTGCTCTTTGCCTTCCTTATCCTTTTGTGCGAGAATGGCGCCCATGCTCAGGTCTGAGGCATCGGTTATTAGTACGAACTCCTTTGAAAAGTCCGGCTGGTTTCTACTAGTTTCCTCTGTAATTTTGGTTTTTATAGTTCTAAATGCCATCATGGTATTTCTTGACCATTTTATATTCTTAATGCTTCTCTTCGTTTCTCCCTTGAATAAATTATTTAGTGGGGCTGCGATGGACGCGTAATCGACGATAAATTCTCTACAGTAATTAATAGTTCCCAAAAAGACTCTTAACTCTCTAATGTTATTTGGGACAGGATACTCTTTTATTGCCTTAAGCTTTTCTGGATCCGGGTTTATGCAACCTTCCGAGACTATGTTTCCTAATATTTTGATTTCGGTTTTATAAAAATGACACTTCTTCTTATTAAGTATTACTCCTGCAGCTTATAGCCTATTGATCACCAAGTTTAAGTGTTCTTCATGTTCTTCGATGCTTTTCGAAAATACAATTAAATCATCTAAATATGGGATAACCATAATTCCAAGTTCCTTACTAAAAACTTTATCCATACAGCGTTAAAATGTCGCAGGGGCATTACAGAGCCCAAAAGGCATTCTGTTAAACTCATACAGCCCGTTTTTCCAATCGAAAGCAGTCTTTTCTTTGTCCTTATCCGCCATAGCTATTTGGTAATAGCCATATGTGGCATCTAAGGTCGAAAAGATTTTCGCACCACTGAGGTTGTCAAGTATTTCATCAATACTGGGTAGTGGGTATTTGTCTTTTATCGTGATTTTGTTAAGTGCTCGGTAATCAATGCACATTCTTAAGGACCCATCTGGTTTGGTTATAGGAACTATTCTTGAGCACCAAGGTCTTTTACTTTTTCTAAGAATCCCCGATTTTAAATTCTTCTCTATTTCTTTGGATATAGCATCTTCGAAATTAATCGGAATTCGATCATTACGTTGATATATAGGTTTATTTTCCTGAATGTCAATCTCGTGTACACCCTCGGTGCATAAGTTTAGTCAGGTAATCTCTGTTGCAAATAGGGATTCATTGTCTTCCATAAATTTTTTTGCATTCTTACTGTAATCAACTATGCCAACCGTCCTAATGTTTTTTCCTAAAAATGTCTCTGCCACTTCTCTAAACAAATATTTGTGGGTTTGCAAAACATCTAATCCAAGTATAGCGTGATCAGATTTAGTTGATGTAACCAGTGGAGAAATTTTAATCTTATATTTCCCAAATTCCAGAACGACGTCAATTGCTCTCCCTAAAATCTCAATGGCCGACCCTCCTGATCCCCTTACCTTTCCACTGTAAGGTTGTATCTTAGCATCTTTAGGCAGGGCCTGTTTCGATATGAGCGATATCTCCGAGCCTGTGTCGATCAAACACCGATGTGGCTTATTGCCTATTTTCATTTTAATTATAATACTATTTTTTTTGTGGGTGATTTTCAAAACACGAATAAATAGAATAATTTTTACTATTAAAATACTCTACCGAAGCGTTCCTGTCCGGTTCATCATCAATCACCTCATTAAATTTGTAAGAATGGGTACCGTTCTTCTTCCAGCCATTCTTTTCTAGTTTTAGGATATCAAAACACCTTTCCGTCGTGTGATTGCACTTTCCATGAAGCAAGCATATTCTGTCCTTCTGTTTGGTCTTTTTGTTTTGTTGTATACTAATGCGTTCATCAACTTTGTTTACTACTTTCTCAGGGAAAGCCATCCATGCTGACTCTTCTGCTTTCTTTAAAAACCCATCCCAGCCAGTTGCCACAGTTGAAAATTATTATAATAATCCTCTTAGTTCGCCTGGGGACTTGCTAATGGTTAATCGTAATAGAGAAGACCAATTAATACAGTTTCGTTCCACTAGAAGAGATGACTGTTGAAGTAACTCCATAAATTCTTCATACGTGTTAGTTATTTTTGTCTCCAAAAATTTATTAAGGATTTCATCTGTATTCTTTTGTGTAGAGAACCGTTGTTTCATCGATTCTAACAAGAATTCTAGAGAGAAATCAAACCCGTGGGATAGAGTTATATTAGTGTTGGTGAGAGCTATAAATAGCAAGATTATAATTAAATACCCCTTTTTATGTCTATCTTCAACATGGCACCCGATACGGTAAAACTAGGACCAGTGAATATAGAAGTACCAATATTCAAGCTAGGATTTGCAAGAGTAGATTGCAAAATATTCGAAGTATATTTTAAAGTCAAAAATATAAAGACAGATAGGGATAAAATGAATATCTTATATTTAAATTCGGATGAGAATTTAAAAAAAATTTTAGTTGAAAAACCAGAAATTTTCTTTGGAATAACATGGAAACAATTTAAAATACGAATTGTGAAACATGAAGATGAATTAACTTTAGAAAAACTACTTGTTAGTAGACAAGAACAAGGAGAAAAAGTCTCAGTTTGGTTTACTAGAGCTGTAACAACAGCTGCCAACGCCCTTATGAGACAAGACATGGCCAAGATGGTATTATACAATACAACTATCAATTCAGAAAGCAGAAGCATACTAGAAAGCTGCACACTAAATAGAGATATATATCTAGACAAAGATTCTATAATAAGAAGCATGGAGTACATTGAGATCTTAAAAGAATCAAGCAGAGAAGCAAAGGCTGAACAAAAAAAAACATTACAGCATAGCAAAAATGCTAAACTTAAGAACCAACCGAACGAAATTTCTACAAGAAAAATAAACTCGAATTCCAACTCAACAGTTGTAAATACCAAAACGATAGAAAACGATGATAAGATATTAATTAAGTCAAAAGAAAACTATTTGGGAAATCAAGAGGAAAAGAACTTAAATCAGATAGAAACGGAAAAAGAAAATAAAACTAATTATGATCGAATGAAACTTAATAGAGTAGAAACAGATGTATACATTGATCTAGGAAGCGAGGTGAATATAATAAGTAAAAATAAAGCTGAAGAATTGGGACTGGTAGTAGAAAATTGTCCCCCTACGAACTTGAGAAATATATTTGGACCGATAACCACAATAAGTAAGAAAAGCAGTGTAATGTTAAATTATAAAAAGACTATGATAATAGAAGATTTTTTAGTATGTGATACCCAACAGGGAGATATTGAGATATTAGTCGGAAGCCCTACAATTAATAAAATGAAGAATAAACAATCGGAAACCAAAAAATTAAAAGAATTATACCCAAGGGTGTTTGACGAATCACCAAGTGAAGGATACATGGGTAAGTACTGTGAAATCCATACGAAACCAGATAAAAAAGTAAACCTTAAGTACAAGAAAAAGATACCACACCACTTGTTAGACGGTGCGAAGCGTGCGATAGATAAAATGTTAATTATGAATTATATTGAACCATCAACATCTTCGTGGTGTAATCCAATGCGGCCAGTCGAAAAAGGAAATGGAGAATGCCGAATAACTTTAAACATGCAGTTTCTAAATAATTTAGTCGAAGAAAATAACTATACGATTCCACTAATTCAAAGCATGATACAACAAACTTACAAAAAGAAATTGTTTACAGTAATAGATTTAAAAGACGGATACTTTCAAATACGATTAAAACCAGAAGATAGGCACAAAACAGCCTTCTATTTTGAACATAAGTTATACCAATTTACTAGAATGCCCCAGGGTTTTAAAAATTCCCCGGCAACATTCCAGATGATTATGGATGAAATACTTGAACCAGTATTAGGAAAAGCATGTGGAGTATATCTAGATGATATAATCATTTGGGGAGAGACAGAAGAGGATCACGATGAGAATGTGAAGAAAGTCTTGGAGATTCTCCAAAATAAAAATTTTAGAATAAATTTAGAAAAAATGCAGTATAAACTGGAAAGAATAAAAATCCTAGGAATGATAATAGATGGAATAAAGAGAAGCCCACTGGAAGAACATAAACGCAAGATTTTGAATTTTAAGATCCCAACAGATAAAAAAGACCTTCAAAAATTTCTCGGTTTTGTAGGGTATTATAGAAGCTATCTAGAAAACTGCTCAGGAATTGCCGCGCCATTATACGATTTGCTAAAAGGAAAATCGAAGCACATTGCCTGGAATAAAGAATGCGATGAAGCGTTTAAAAAACTAACACGAATGTTAAATAGCAAAGTAGCAGTGTATCTACCAGATTTCGAGAAACCTTTCGTTTTAACGACCGATGCGTCTAATACAGGTTTAGGAGCTTGCTTACAGCAGGAAGACGATGAGAAAAAGGCACTTAAAGTGATCGAATGGGCATCTAAGAAGCTCAGCAATGCAGAGAAAAAGTATACGATAACAGAAAAAGAATTTTATGCTGTAGCTTGGGCAATTCAATATTTTGAATACTACCTACGTGGAAATAAATTTACAGTGATTACAGATCACTCGGCTTTGAAAGCACTTAAAACAAAATTATATTTTGGAAACCCAAAACTAGAAAGAATGCGCGATAACCTTAAGGAATACGACTTCGAGGTAATGTATAAAAAAGGATCGGAACTTATTGATGCTGATACACTAAGTAGAATGTACGAAGAGGAAGAAAATGAAGCAAAGAAAAATAAAAAAACTAAGAACGTTTTAAAAGATGATGACGGTGTATGGTATTACAAACTAGGCGAAAACGAAATTCGGATTTTCCCAACTTTAGAAGAAAGACAAAACATTATGAAAAACATACACGAAGAAATTACAGCACATGCAGGAAGAGATGCTATGTTGTATGAAATAAAAAAGAAATATTATTGGCCGAAAAAAGAAGATTCAGTTAAATCGTACCTAAGTAAATGTAGAGACTGCGTGGCGAATGATCAGAAGAAACACGGGGGAGAAGATTTAGTGAAAACTACGAAGCCCCTAGAACTGGTGGGCATTGATTTGATGTTTATAACACAAAAGGTTGCGGTTTTAACGTTCATAGACTATTTTACACGGATCTGTAGAGCTGTAGTAATAGAAAATAAAAAATCTGAAACGATTAAACATGAATTAGTAAAAATTTTTAAAGAAGTGGGAAAGCCAAAAGTCGTGGTTAGTGATAACGGAAAATAATTTATCTCGTCAGATTTGAAACAATATTTTGAAAGTCAACATATAAAACATCACAAAGTATCCTTGGAAAAACATCAGGCCAATGGAAGGGTAGAGCGGCTACATAGAAACATCTGGCAGGCTATAAGGAAGACAGGACAAGACATTGAAGATTTAGAACTTATGGAAATTAATGAACACGTAAAAGAATTGATAGCCAAGCTCAATAACACGTACCATAGAGGGATCAAGAGAACTCCCAATGAAGCATGGGCGAATTCGGATGATAGTAGTCTTTTAAAAGCAAACAATGAGGATAGCCAATATGCTAAGGAATTTAACAGAACAGCCAGGGAAAAATTTAAGAAAGACGACATCGTTTTAGTTCAAATTAGCGAGGCAAAGGCACAAAGAAAGCTAAACCCAAAATATGATGAAGAAGGAACAATTGTAGAAGAACTGGGAAACGACTCGTACAACGTTTTAGTCAATGGTAAGATAGTGAAAAAGAGCCACTCTCAGTTAAAACTGTTATTGGAATAGAACAGCCAAAGAAATTTTTTAAAAATTTTTTATTTAAAAAATTTTAATTTCAAACCCCTCAAATGACTAATAGACTCAACAAGAAATGTAGAAAAGACACCCTAGAGCTGGATATAGCTATCCTGGATAAAACCAAGATGGAAGATACTGAGAGATTTAATGCTATTCTATTAAATGCTGATGAAGACCTAAGTAGACTGATAGTCAAAGAGAACATAATCTCATGGCACGAACTTAAGGCAATGAAAACAACAACTAAATATGATGTAAGTGAAGTGGTAAGGCTTTGCGCCACTCAAAGAATGCCAGGAGAGGATATGTTTGAGTACATGGAAAAGATTAAGAAAGAATTGTGCGGCTACGACGTCAAGGAAGAGGTCATTGTAAAAATACTGGCTGCAAACATCTGGCCCGGGAAATGGGAAAAGCAAATGCTGCTAACATTGCATACTAACTATAAGGACTTTTCTAATCATGTGAGACAAATGTTACTTAGTGAGGCTAAGAGTAAAAAGTCAAAATCACGATCCCAAACATGCGAAACCTGTAAGAAAACTGGACACTCTAAAGACAAGTGTTGGCAAGCTAAAAATAAGAAAGCTGAAGATAACTAAAGAGCTATTTTGAGGGGGGATGTTGGTGAGAGCTATAAATAGCAAGATTATAATTAAATACCCCTTTTTATGTCTATCTTCAACAATTAGTACTCCAAGTTAACGCTTTGTCTCTCAACGAGAGTACTATTGCACGCTTAGTGTCCTCCTCGGACAGCCTGCAAAGTGTTGTCAGCATCAGGGTTTCCTTCAGCCAACTATAAACGTTCTCGTTATCAGTCCCATTGAAGTGTCTGATCGTCTTCGTCACTGTCGCCATGTCAATAACACTTTTATTTACTGCTTCGTTTTCTTGCATAAGGGTAAAATATAAAATATTTTGAATACTTATAAAAGTAATAATAAGCCATCGACAGAAATAAATTTAACATTATTTACAATTCATTATAGAATTATAACTAACGTAAACGTTGTTTATTATGTTTTGGTCATTGGTTGTTTGTTTAGCATTCGACTGCGACATCAGTCTTGTTAAGTTTATTCGGAGCGAATGTGCCTTTTGTTTACTTTGATCTCTTTGTTATTTTTTTTTGTTGCCTCAAAGGCGTCTTCTGAAATTATTTTTATGATCCTGTACCCTTCATGTCAATTTGCATCCATTATATTTGAGTTGGTCTAAAAATAAGTACTTTATCACCGATCTTGTATTTTCTTTTGATGCCAACCCTTTTTTTTACAAACTGTTGCTTGTATTTTGTAAAAAGAAAACTTTTTTTTCTCTTGCTGTATTTTTTAGAAACCAAAATTCTTGGTTGATTCATCCTCTTGTCAAAATCTAATTCGGGAAGCCTCCCCTTGCAGTATACAAAGGTTATGTTCCTATTGCTCTATTATATGACAAATTAACTGCCAATGTTCCAGCTTCCACATAATCCGACCACATCTTTTTTCAATATTCAGTCAGCTTTTTGATTTTGTTCATGAGTGTCTGAATCACTCTTTTCACTGCTCCACTGGTCTGGTGGTAGAATAGAGACGCAAATCCCAGGATATCTCATGCGTTTTGCCAAGTCTATTATTTTACTGTTGATAAATTCTAGTCCGCTGTCTGTTAAGATCCGTTGTGGTAATACATGCTTTTCTATTATTAATTCCTCAATAGCTCCACATATTTCAGCTGCAGTCTTCGTGTTTACTACTTTAGTCTCGACCCATTTTGTGTGATGGTCGATACATACTACAAAGAATTTGTTTTTCCCCCTATCTTTCAATTTTCCGACGAGGTCAATCTCCCATTATTCATTTGGTCTGATGTTTTGATAACTTTGTTTTTTGTGTTTACTTCCTGAAATCCAGACTTTTTGCATATTGACAATTATTGCAGTAGTTTTCAATGTCTTTAAAGATATTTTTCCAACTATATCTTGCCCGAAATGCGGCCTTCATGTTATTGGCCGATCCATGTTTCATGGTTATATGGTATTCTTTCAGGATGTTCTCCTTTTGTTCGTTCGATATTGAATCTTGTTCAGTTCCTGTCTGAATACTATTGAGTCTGGAGTATCCGTCTGCGGCATTATCTTCCCCTTTATCTATTCTATCTTAAACTTGTATTCTTACATTATCATAGTCCATCTCAGCATCCTTGTGGTAGTGTCTTTACATTCCCATAAGTAATTCAGTGACTTGTGATCAGTCCTCAGCGTAAATTTCTTACCTAAAAGGTAGTGTCTATGGTTTTCCACGCCCTTTACAACGGCAAGGATCTCTTTATCTGTGGTGGCGTAATTCATCTGATGTTTATCAAAATTTTTACTAAATGCTGAGATCATTCTTTCTTTCCTTATTCATCCTTTTGCGCTGAAATGGCATCTATGCCTGTGTCCGAAGCATCTGTAATTAAGATAAATTCCCTGCCAAAATCGGGTTTCGCTCTAAATGTCTGATCTATCAATTCTTCTTTTAGCAGTTTAAATGCCATAATCGTGTCCTTTTTGTGGACTATCTTCTTGATACTGCGTTTGGACTCTCCTTTCGGTAGTCCGAATAGGGGCTTGCTTTTAGCAGCGTATTCGGGGATAAATTCCCTGCAGTAGTTTGTTAATCCAAGGAATGATCTGAGTTCTCTAATCATTGACGGCATTGGATAGTTCTTTATGGTTGCTATCTTGTCTGGGTCGGATTTGATACAACTAGAGTTGTCATTTTCGGGAGTACCGAAGTTTCAATTTTTTTTTATGGTTTCGAAAATCGGGATCCCGGGATTTTTCAAAAGTTTCGAGAGTTTCGAAAAGTTTCAAAAAATCTAGAAGGACAATTATAAAAAATAATGTTTTTCAATTTTAGCTTCAAACTTATAAAAAATATAATTAAAAAGGGCTTTATTCGATATTCTTAAACCATGTTTTCATAATTATTATTTTCTCAAGTAGGTCATCTGACATTCGTTTTCTCTGTTTCGTTACAATATTACTGGCTAAAGAAAAAATCCTTTCACTTTCGACAGAAGTGGCTTTTATAGATGAAATTTCAGCAAAATATGGTTTATCTTATTGGATACTATACCTGTTTTTTCATATATAATGACTTCGTTTTCTATGCTTAAATTTATAGAAATATTCTTAAACTCCTTTTTTCTTTTGCTACATTCTTGCTTAAATTTGGCCGAAATTCTATCTTTAAAACTTATATAGACATTTCCGTTATTGTATTCATTTTCTTCTAATAAACTTGAATCTATGGACTGTTCATAGGGGGCTTCGTAGAAAAAGGCTATATTTTCTCTGGATAAATCAGAAATTATTGTAGTGCGAGAATTATATGGAAAATCGGGAAGGGGATTTCCATAGAGCTCTTTATTCGTAAAAATACCAAAATTGATAGTAGACCTTTGTCTCGGCGTTCGTTATATCTCAATTTAATACTTTCAAGTAATCGTTTTGAATAAAATGTGTCTTGCTTAGTACACCCCTCTTAAAAAGTTTAAAAGGTCTAAAAAAATTAAATTAGTATGATAATTCCGTAATTATTTTAAATAAAAACTCATTAGATAATTTTATTTATAGATAAACCCAATGTGTGGGAGTATATCAATTATTATAAACATTATTGGACCTTTACAGTCAAAAGGCATTCTTACCTCTTAAAGCCGCTTCAAAAGTTTAAGAGGTCTGGCTTTAAATTTCTTATATTATAAAGTAAATCTATACATATAGTTTAAACATCGATTAATTGATACTAAATTTCTGTATACTCTCCATGAGTCACTATAGTGCTTACCGGCAATTTTTTTGAGTAGTAAAATGTACTGTTTTGTCGAAAAAATGAGTCCACGTCATAAACTTTAAATACAAATGGGTATTAATTTTTTACTTATAACGGTTAGATTGATTAAAAAATTCATTTTTGGTACTTTGAATTCCACTACTTTAAAATACTATTCATGTTTTTAGCTTAATTTTATTTATTTTTTTTAGATTTTTTTATCTATACATGGTATACGCCTGATTAGCACATCAAGCATTATTTTCTGCATTCCAATTGCATTATTTTTCAACAATATTGGACTAATCGAATCCCAAGCTTGTAAGATCGCATTTCCTAAGCCTTGCTCGTTGTCGTATTGTTTTTCATCTTTATATGCGAGATAGATATTTCTGACCATAGATTTTCCAATGGATTTAAATCAGGACTTAATTAGGGCCATTTCATAACTTCTATTCCATTAATTTCCAGCCAAGCAAGAGTATTTTTAGCTCTATGACACGGAGCGTTATCCTCTTGAAATACATATCGGTTTTCTTTATTTACCCCTATAAAGGGGGGAGGAGACTCGGAAAGCATATTGCAATAGGCTATACTGTTCATGGTGGAATTAATGAATTGTATCTGCAATTTTTGATCATTGCAAAATCCTACCCAGACCATAATACCCCCTCCGCCATGAACTCTTTTGCTATAGCTTATCTCTGGCATATTATTATGATGCCAGTAGTATTTATAACCATCGGTTCCGTCCAAATTAAATTTTTTTTCATTTGAAAAAATAACCTTTTCCCATCCAGTGGTCCAAATTACGTGACTATGAGCAAAATCAAAGCGTAATTCTTTATGATGAGCAGCCAATTAAGGAGATTTTTTCATTTTTATGAGTTTAATGTCCGTGTCTTTATGGATTGCCCGCAATATCGTTGCACTAGAAACATTTAAATCAAGCAATGACTTTATGTCCTTGGTAGATATGGACTTATTAGAACATACTTTATGTACTTTTCTAATTGCTCTCTCACTTAGAAGAGCAGGTCGGCCTGAGATTGCCTTTTTTCCCATAGTTCTCCCTATCATTCAGATAGTTTGTTATAACAGTAAAGCTTCTAGAAATATGTCTTGATAAATCGGTTTTAGACATACCAGAAGCATATAGAGCGTCTTGTTGAGAATATTTAAAAATTTTAAAAATTAAACCCCTACTTTAGGTATGAACAACATGGTGGAGAAAAACGACCTCACTATTAAAGACCTAGAAAAGAGCATATCAAAGTTAGGGCTAAGCGTAACAGCCGAGAATTTTGAAAACGACTTATTTAAACTCTTCTTAAGAGAAGAGTATTCTAAACTTGACGACAAGGCGAAACTTAAAGAAATATTGATGCTCGCAGATAACAAACTACTGGACTGGCATAGGGAAACATATGGAGATAAGTCAATTGAAAGTATAGGATTTGAGACATGGAAAACAAAAGCTCTAGAAAACTTGAAATTGGAAATGACTACTATTGAATTCATGAAGGAAAAACCGAAACCAAATGAGAAAATAACCGAATATTTCAAGAGAATGGAGAAAAATGGAAAGAGATTAAAGTTTAAGGAGTCAGTAATTCTGGACGTGATAAGATTAAATCTTACAAGAAACGGATTTATAATAAGAAATCAAATTACGGGTGAAAGGAAGTTCACCGAGGCCTTGTACGAGAAGCTACGAGATCTAAACGCTTCGATAGAAACGAAGGATGAATACAGAACTCGGAAAAAGAAGTTAATGTTGAAAACGTCGAATCCGGGGGAACATAAGTCTAAGCCCTGGGAAAAAACGACTAAACAATTTGACAACAGCAGAAGTGTTAACACTATTTCAACGGAAGAAATTTTAAATAAAGAGAATTCACTTTACATAAACAACCAGAAACATCCTTTTTTATTTGACAGCGGATCAGAGGACAACTATGTCACGCAGAGCATAGTTGATCAACATAAACTGGAAGTTTGGACTTACAACAACCCTAAAACAAGATACACATGCTTACAGGAACCATTTCGAGTAACAAACTTTACGGTCATTTCATTCACCCACGAGGGAAAAAAATATCAAGAAGAATTTAAAATATTCCCAAAAAGAATGGACAAATTTATCATAATAGGAAGAGATTTTATTCACAAAGTAAAAGACGGTTATAAAGGTATTACAAAGGAAAAGAAGGATAAATATTACTCGATACACGAGCAACTAGACATACTATACGACAATAAAAACAATACAATAAGAGACTACTACTGCATCCCTACAACACCAGGCGCAAGAGTTTGCGGAGGAACATATTTAATTCCATACACGGAAGAAAAGCCGATTGAACAAGAAATAGACCGGTTAGTGAAATTAGGATACATTCAACCCTCTAGATCGACATGGTTAAACAAACTAAAACCTGTTAAAAAGGAAAATGGAAAAATAAGATTAACACTTAACCTAATAAACCTTAACAGATTAGTAGTACTCGATAGATACTCACTCCCAAACATGGAAGAAATGATTTTTAAATTAAGGGGACAAAAATATTTTTCGAAGATAGATCTCAAAGAAGGCTTCTTCCAAATCCCACTTAACCCAGATGACAGATACAAAACAGCATTTCGTGTGAAAAACCGATTATACGAATGGACCAGGATGCCAATGGGATTCAAAAACTCCCCGGCGGTGTTTCAAAGATACATGGATCAAACACTAAGTGAAGAGATAGGAAAATCATGCTTTGTATACGTTGATGACATACTAATTTTTGGTAGAAACGTCAAAGAACATGACGAAGGCTTGCAAAGAGTACTAGAATTATTAATAAAAAATGGGTTAACAGCAAATAAAGACAAAGTTGAACTACGGAAAACGGAGGTAACCTTTCTCGGACACAAAATTTCTGCAGAAACAATAAAACCTTTAATTGATCCAAAAGGGGGGATAGACAATTATCAGAGGCCCAAAGACATACATGAAGTACGGAAATTTCATGGGTTAGTAAACTACTACAGGAAGTTTATTCCAGACTTTGCGACTTTGGTTGAACCTCTGCTTAATCTCACCAGGAAAAAGGCTCCCTTTATATGGACCGATGAATGTGAAATGGCATTTACAAACCTGAAGGAAGTACTAGTTAGCGATTTGATATTAAAACAACCTGATTTTGATAAGAGGTTCTATTTAGAGACAGATGCGTCAAATGTAGGGATAGGAGCTATACTGAGTCAAAAAAGTGGAGAACATCTATACCCGATTGCATACGCCTCCAGAAAAATGGGACCAGCTGAGAGAAATTATTCAATCAGTGAAAAAGAAATGTTGGCGGCCCTGTGGGGAATGGAGTACTTCAGATATTTCCTACTTGGGACAGAATTTAAACTGGTCACAGACCATAGCGCATTACAAGCCTTAAATACAAAAGGGGAATTGAGGTCAGCAAGGATACATAGATGGATTGAAAGAATACAGAACTTTAACTTTGAAGTTAGGTACAGGAAGGGATCAGAAATGGCTCATGTGGATGGCCTGAGTAGATGCCACAGCACAACCGAGACATGTAATGTCATAAATAATGAATTAGGAAATAATGAAAAAACGATCAAACAAGTTCACGAAAAGCTGGTGCATAGAGGCGCTAGAGCAGTCTACGACTACATTGGTAAAAATAAACTAGCAGAGACAACGCAAAAAGAGTGCAAGGAGGTACTAAATAAATGCATAACTTGCAAACTATACAACCCAATAAGAATTAAAGGAATGAAACACATACAGGCGTACGGAGTAGGCGAAATGGTATCATTTGATATTATAGGACCGTACGAAGATCAATACATAATTACAGCAATTGACTACTTCTCAAGATTCGCCTTGGCGGCAATCATAGAAGATAGATCTACGGACAACGTTCTGCGCTTTTTAAAAGAAGTAAATGAAAAGATAAAAATAAGGAGGCTGATTTCAGATGGAGCAAGAGAAAACAAATCGAGAATAATAACAGAGTGGTGCAAACAATTAAACATAGAAAGACATTTTACAACACCCCACCACCATCGAAGCAATGGCAGAATAGAACGATTTAATAGAACGCTTCAGGAGGGCTTAAATAAACAACCAGACGAACGGGATCTCGCAACAAGAATCAAAAACACTCTGAAAGCTTACAATAACATTATTCACTCTGCTATTAAAGTTACTCCCACAGAAGCGCTGAAGGAGGAGAGGAGGGAAGAGATTAAAGCAAATCAATTTCAGTACATTATAAAAATGCACAAAAGACTGATAGAGAACACCGGGGCAACATTTAAGCTAGAAGACTTAGTTCTTATTAAAGAAGAACAAAAGATTGTGAAAGGTAGGCCAAAATTTAGTAAGATTGGAACTATCGTCGAAGAGTTAGGAAACGATACCTTTAAGGTAAAGATTTACGGAACTAATAAAATTTGGAAGAGACATGCGCACCAGTTAAGGATATTTAGCCCCGAGGGGGCTCTGATAGAGCGCGGGGATGTTGAGAATATTTAAAAATTTTAAAAATTAAACCCCTACTTTAGGTATGAACAACACGTCTATTTGCCCTTTCTCGTATTCGGTAAGTTTTTTTCCTTTGCTCATTTTTGGGTAATAAATAATTCTAAAAATAATTAAATAAAATTAAGCTAAAAAGATGAATAGTATTTTAAAGTAGTGGATTTCAAAGTACCAAAAATGAATTTTTTTTAATCAATCTAACCGTTATAAGTAAAAAATCAATACCCATTAGTATTTAAAATTTATGACGTGGACTCATTTTTTCGACAAAACAATACATTTTACTACTCAAAAAAAAATTGCCGGTTAGTACTAGAGACTCAAAAAGAGTTCACAGAAATATAGTATCAATTAATTGATGTTTAAACTTTATGTATAGATTTACTTTACAATATAAGAAATTTAAAGCTAGACCTCTTAAACTTTTGAAGCGGCTTTAAGAGGTAAGAATGCCTTTTGACTGTAAAGGTACAATAATGTTTATAATATTTGATATACTCCTACACATTGGGTTAAAATCTATAAATAAATTTTTTTTAATAATTCTATATTTAAAATAATTGCGGAATTATCATACTAATTTAATTTTTTTAGACCTCTTAAACTTTTGAAGAGGGATGTATTGTTTCGATATTTTCTAAAAATGAGGTATTTATGGAATTCATTAAAGGGTAAAAAAAATAATGCCTTTTAAAAAAATCGCACTTCTTTTAAATTATTGCATAATATTATTTTAAAGAGGGTAAAAAAATCTGGTGTCCGGAGATTTGATCCGGTCATAGGGGTAAAAAATTAAATAAATAAACGTAGTTTGTTTATTTAATTTTTAACCCCTATTACCTGGATCAAATCTTTACAAAAAAAAATAAATTATTTACAATTAAGAATTTAATATATCGCTCACATCAAATATAAACCCAAGCTCCGTCGTGCGGTGCCTATTTTCGATCAAATAGTGTACTAATCTTTCCTCTCTTTCAACATATTTTTTCTTTCTTTCAAAGCATACTCCTAAAACATCTTGCAAGTATGCTCTTATCCGTATTGCGTCTTCTTCTTCTATCAGCTTATAAACGAGCAAATAAAAGCTATACTTGCTCGTGCCAAAGGTATTTGCAAAAACATTGTGCCATCCTTCAATGGCATTATTTGTCCTTGGATATTCTAGACTGACAATGTTCTGAGAATGCCAGACTTCTGGAGGGAAACGAGAATTAATATTTAGATACGTCTCAAAAAAGTAATCATAAAGATCATTTAACGCAATTGGAAACATAGGAGAGGACTTAAGAACAATAAATGCCTCAATGACGTCTTCATATTCTACAAATACAAGAGACCTTAGTGCTAAAGTGTATTTTCGGATTACGTGATTGCAGGAATAAAGGGAAGCGAGATTAGATGATTTGATTCTCCGGTCAATTGCCTGGGCCAAGTGGAAAAGGCAGCCGGAGATTTGGCAACTTGGAAACGTCTGTTGAAATGCGACAATTGCCGCATATTCAAAATCGGTCTTAAGCAATGTTGGAGAGGCGCCGCCTATTGCATCCTTAATCAACTTAAAAATTGATAGGTAGGAATGCATGTTTTTGTTCTTAATTATGGCAAATACAGAAGGGAACACGTGATGGTCCTTAATATAACTAATAGTATATAGCTGATAATAAGGATCAGGAACTACACTAAAAGTCCCATCTACGGCCCAAGTCGGGTTCATTCTTAATCTATCCAGAGCTTCTTCGGAATAGAATAAGAGAAAATCCTCGTTCACTTCAAACCTACCATAATTTTCAGGTCCGTATTGGTAGAACCTGAACCCCCTTAAAGTAATAAGCAACTTTCTACTTAACCTTAAGGTTTGGTTTGCATAAGGGGCGGGATTTAGGAACTTTTCGCGGCAATATCTCAATTGCCTTAGGATATTGTCGAATGAACCCAACGCTGTTAAAATATCTCCTTCAGCACCACGAATACATGAATACAGTACCTTTCTTGGACATTCTAAAGTCAACATTATTCGAGCTTTCATGCTTTCAATAATTGGCTTTCTAATGGCCAAGTTGTAATCCGGTCGGTGATTGTGGTGCTCAAGAACTTCAAAAGAGCCGTAATTAAATCTATAATTCGAACACGAGATGGTTTTGGCTTTGCAACTCTTTACAATGCATCGCCAAATTACCGAATCTGCGTTGGTTCTTCTCTTCTCCCAGATATGCTTATTATTTGCAATTATCTGGTCTACTCCTTTCTGACTCTTAACTATTATCATTAGGGGTTAAAAATTAAATAAATAAATAATAAATTAAAAAAAGTAGAGGAAGAAGAAAAATTATTATTAACGCTTGAACGTTAATAATAATTTTTCTTCTTCCTCTACTTTTTTTAATTTATTATTTATTTATTTAATTTTTAACCCCTAAAATCGGATCAAATCTCCGGGTACCAAAAATCTTATAATGTAAAACTGCTTAAAAATATGTATAGTTATTTTTTCTGTTTGCCTTCTTTTTTGCACCCCTCTAATCATAATATATAATTTTTTTGCTTTGGAATAAAGTGTATTGCAATCCAATGACTTCTGTTAAAATTAATAATGCTAAAAGTTTCTTTAGATAGATCGACATCTGGATTTTTTTATTTTTAAAAGATAAAGCTGCTGATATGACTATAGGACTAAAAAATTGGTAAGGAGTTTTACTGGTTAGATAATTACCATATGCATTGATGGCTGTATCAAACAGCCATCGTCCGGGAGATAACGATTTAAATGAAGTTTCTAAAGATTTCACAATCAACGATGAAGGGTTTAAGTCATCGCTAATTTCAATTATCTTAGTGCTATCGGCAGAATCCTTTTTATAGTAATTTTTCACAAAAGAAGCCGCAGATATATTTCTAACTTCTATAGTAACGGAATTTCTTATTTTTGCTAATTCTTTTTCGCCAATCCATGTTTTATTAATCTTATTATTAGTCAAATTTTTTAATTTAAAATGCCTACCGTTTTTCACTTCAACAATTTCGTACTCCAATGATCCATAATTTTTAGAAAGTTTATTTAAACGATCCTTGCCTTTTTTTTAACAAAGATATTACAACCACGTCGCCAATATTAAGATTAAAAGGTTTTAATTTTTTATCAAAATATTTTTTTCTTTTTTGACTTCGCCTTACCTATATTTTCAATAACCGAACTACGTACGGATTCGATCTCATTTTTTTTATCCTTCATCTTAATTTTTTCATTATACTTGCTATCAAGCAGTGTATAATTCTAGGATATACAAATTCGACTGGAAGCACAGCTTGCTTATTGTAAAGCAAAAAATGGTGTGTATCTTGTAGTTTCGTGGAGTGAAGTTCTATATGCAAATGCAACAGAATTTAGGTATCTATCCCAATTATTATGTCTTTCATTAACATATTTCTTCAACATGTTGCAAATTGTTCTATTGGTTCGCTCCACAAGTCCATTAGTCTGTGGATGATATAGAATGAACATTTTTTATCTATACTAAGTAAAGACAATAATTTTTTTAACAACTTATTGTTAAATTCGGAGCCCTGATCACTCTGAATGTACTTAAAACATCATATCTACAGCAGATATCATTATATATAATATCTGCTATTGTGATAGCCGATTTATCTTTTATGGGGAAAACTTCAACCCGCTTGGTGAAATATTCGGTTTTCACTAAAATATATCGATTTCCGTTATTGGTAACATTAAGAGGTCCGACAAGATCAATGCCTATTCTTTCGAATATATCATTAACCGTGATCGGCTTTAACTCACATTGCTTCTTTTTTAAAATAGAAGATATTAAGCATATTTTGCAATTAGAGACGTATATTCTTACATCTCTCACCATATTTGGCCACCAGTATATTTCCTTTATACGATTGTAGGTCTTAGTTTGTCCTTGGTGTCCGGAGGTTTCACTGTTGTGACAGTTATAAATTACGCTTGTAACTTCTTCCTCCAATACTACAATCTTCCGACCTTGGCCATAAAAAAGCTGATTTTGACGATCATAAACCTAATACAATCTCTTTTAAATACAAATCTTTTTACAGAATCAAAGCTTGTAGGCATTTCTTCTTTAGATAAAAATTTGCAAATTGCTTCATACTGAGTAGCGTCCATAAGGATTAAAAAATTATCAAAATAATATTCAAGCCAATTAAATAAAAATAAAGTTGTTTTAACTTGTTTATCGTTCTATAAAAAAAACACAATTTTTCACACCAAATTCTGCGAAATTTTGTGTCGAATACTATAAGCCAAGAAAAACTTTTAAAATAATATAAGTACTTATTTATGATGTTCGTTCAATTGTTTAATGCATTTTATAAGGCGCTAGGTCTTTTAATCCGATTTTTTTTGTTTTTAGGGGTAAAAAATTAATTTTATAAAAACGTCATTTTATTGGCTTAATTTTATCCAGTTCAAATACTAGGTTTTAAAATTTTTCCCCCTTAAATATGTATACCGTCATCACCAGTATAAAAAATAAAAAGCAAATTTTATATTTAGGTCATGTTTACAATCTGAAGAGAACAAACTCGGATGCGAAAGTATTCTACTGTGTTAAAACAGAGTGTCGGAGCAATATTTACACTCCTAAAGATTTCGAAATTAATAAAACTATTATTTCGTCTTACAATATTCATAATCATGATAGTGATGAAGGCAAAATAAAGAAAAATCAGCTCATTGAAAAAATGAAGTCAGTGATATCGACACACGAGCTTTCTCCGAGAGAAACCATCAATTTTGTGCTTAGAGGAGCATCCTGTGAAACTATAGGTATCCTTGGAAATCAAATAATGTAGGCGAGGACTTTAAGAAGATTCGCGGCCAATACTGTAAATTCAGCCCCATATCTGTATAATTATCTAAAACTAAGTGAATCACTTTGTAAAACATATTCAAAAGATGACTTTTTTTCAATATGGAGTTGGAAATTTTCAAGGTCTTGCTGAATACAGTGATATTGTTGTTTTTTTTCAGTTCGGAAATGGCCAAAAGACTCGTAACTAAATCTATATGGGCAGTTTATGGAACATTCACAGTCGTGAAAGATCCATATTACCAGTTATATACGGTTGGTTTTATTGAAGATCATCATTTCTTCCCGTGTATTTTTAGTTTTTTAAAAGATAAAACAACTGAAACTTACATAAAAATGTTTGAAATAATTGAAGCTTTATGCGGAAGAGGGGATCCCGAAATAATTACGACTGACTTTGAAAAAGCTGTCATAAATATCTTAACTATAAGGTATCCCCGAGCAAGGATTTCTGGATGTCTATTTCATCTAGGACAGTCCATATATAAAAAAATCTTAAATAGTGGGCTTTCTTTAGCTTATAAAACAAGTGGCGTATTTAAAAAATACACCAAAGCGCTTTTAGCCCTAGCTTTCGTTGACGAAGAAGAGGTTCAAGAGAC
>CATOAI010000013.1:0-19614 GCA_951361185.1 Ochropacha duplaris
AATGGCAGTAGTTCAGAAGTTCGGAAAGCCAGATTTATTTGTCACTATGACTGCCAATCCGAACTGGTCTGAAATTAAAGATAATTTATTTAAAGGACAGACAGCAACTGACAGGCCAGATTTGGTTGCTAAAGTCTTTAACATTAAATTAAATGCATTGATATCTGAGATAAAGAGCGGGTACGTGTTTGGGGAAGTCGTAGCTAATGTATACAGTGTAGAGTTCCAGAAGCGCGGTCTACCTCACGCACATATTCTCATATTTCTAAAGAGTAAGATATTGACAGAACAGCAGATAGATAAGTTTGTCTCTGCAGAGATTCCCATGATAAATGAAGATGAGAAATTACATGGATTAGTATTAAAGCATATGATCCATGGACCGTGTGGATCTGACAATTTGTTAAGTCCCTGCATGGAAGATGGATTATGTTCTAAGAACTTTCCAAAGGAATTCTCCACAGAGACAAGGATATCCAGAGATGGTTATCCACAGTATAAAAGAAGAATAGGCAATAGCTATGAGGTACGAGGATCTAAGGTAGATAACAGCAATGTTGTTCCTTATAATAAGTACCTATTAGCGAGATTCAATTGCCACATTAACGTTGAGGTCTGCACATCAGTTAGTGCTGTAAAGTATATCTTTAAGTATATTTTTAAAGGATATGATTGTGCAGAAATAAGATTGACTGACAATAATGAAATTGATCAGTTCGTCAATTCAAGGTATGTGGCAGCTCCAGAGGCCTGCTGGAGACTTTTTAAACATAAGATGTATGGTAATTCGCACAAGATATATAGACTTCCCGTGCATTTGCCCCAGGAGCAGATGATAATCTACGAGGAAGGTGCAGAAGCGGATGCCATAAAAAATTCAGATTTAAGAAGCACGTCTCTTCTTGCTTACTTTAAATTGAATGAGATAGACCCCGAGGCAAGAAATTATCTTTACAATGAAATTCCATTTCACTACACATTCAAAAGCGGTGAATGGAAAAGAAGAAAGTATAATTGCAGTAGTGTTATTACAAGACTTTATTCTGTTTCTCCTTCCGAGAAAGAGAGATTTAGTCTACGTGTTCTATTACTTAATGTCAAGGGTGCCAAGTCTTTTGAAGATTTAAAGAGCTTTAATGGGGTAAGTTATGAAACCTTCCAAGAAGCTGTTGAAGCGAGGGGTTTGCTTCTTAATGATAGAGAGTGGGATAGGGCACTAGAGGAGGCCGCAGTAACAGAGAGCCCTTCAAATATAAGATCATTATTTGGATATATATGTGCATTTAATAATCCTAGAAATTCTGATGTACTCTTCGAGAAGTATTTCGAAGATATGGCAGAAGATTTTAAGGATGATGTGAATGCACGAGACAAGGTACTTTCAGCATTAAAGGATATTGTCAATGCTCATGGTTGGAGCTTAGCTGCCTTGGGTCTACCAGAACCCGAAGCATACATCAGTAACGACCATGTTGAAGAAGAGGATGTTGTAGATGTTGATCTTCTGATTACTACCCTCAACGTAAAGCAAAAGAATGCCTTTGAGGACATTGTAAGTAGTATTGGAAAAGGAGGTAGTCTATTCTTTTTAGATGGACCCGCCGGCTCTGGTAAAACCTACTTATATAATGTGTTGACTAAGTATCTTAAAAGCAAAGCCAAGTCCATAATCCAAATGGCAACCACTGGAATCGCTGCCGATCTGCTCGATGGGGGAAGAACCATGCATAGTACCATGAAGCTTCCTGTCCCGTTGACAGAGTCGAGTGTTTCTAAGTTGCAGAGGAATACTCCTGAAGGGCATAGAATATTAAAGGCCTCCCTTTTATTGATAGATGAAGTTTCTATGATGTCCAAGCATGCCTTGAATGCAATAGATGAAGTCTTAAGAAGATTATGTGGAAACACACAAATTTTTGGTGGTAAGACTTTGTTGCTGGGTGGTGATTTTAGGCAGACTGCCAATATTGTGCTGAAAGGCACCCCTATAGACATCATAGAAAATTCACTGATAAGTTCGAGATTGTGGAGACATGTAAAAGTGTTAAAGCTTTCAGTAAACATGAGATCCGAGGGCCAAGAAGAATTCAATAGCTGGCTATTGGATATAGGAAATGGAGTAGGGCTGGACCACGATAAAGAGGTAGAAATCCCGAAGGATTTCATTGAAGAAGGATTTATAGTTAGGGCTATATACGGCGATGAGAAGATACGGACCGATGATATATCTGTCCATAATAAAGTTATCTTAGTATCCACCAATGAAAATGCCAATGAGTTGAATGCGGAAGTTCTAGATATGGTTGAAGGGCTTTCAAGGATGTACTACAGTGCAGATTCTATTGTATCTGATGATGTAAATGATCATCTTAGGTTTCCAATAGAATTTTTAAATGCCCAACAGCCTTCAGGAATGCCTCTGTATAAGTTGGAATTAAAGGTGGGAGCAATAGTAATGTTGCTTAGAAATCTTAATCCAAAGGAAGGTCTTCTTAATGGAACTAGAATTTGCATTAAGGAGCTAAGAAATAACATTATTGTGGGGGAGATATTAGGAGGAAGAGGGAAGGGTAAGACGGCAATCATTCCAAGGATTGACATGATGCCAAGTGAGACCCTAATCCCTATCGTGCTAAAGAGAAGACAGTTCCCGGTCATATTATCTTATGCCATGACAATACATAAGGCACAGGGACAGTCATTCAGTCACGTAGGGGTCTATCTTCCTGATGGTGTCTTTTCTCATGGGCAGTTGTATGTTGCCTTATCTAGGGTGAGGAGGAGTGAAAACTTAAGAGTCAAGTTGGGATGTACAACTTCCAGGAAAACGAAGAACATAGTGTTTCCTGAGCTCTTAAGGGCCACCAGAAATAGAAGAGGGTGAGAAGAGATAGTAAAATGTGCTAAGAGCATTTAGAAATTATGCCAAAAATTTTTACAATTTTAGAAGGTTTTAATATTTGTTTAAACCAAAATGTTTTTTGCATTAAATTGTTATTGGAGGTAGTAGAAATGGAAAAGGATGTAAAAACTTTAGCAGTTTGTATAAACAACCTAACTTTATCCCGTTTCAAACGGGATTGGCTTATGCTAGTTTACTATAAATATTTTCTTTATTTTAACCCCAATTATTTCATGAGCAACAACCAACTAGCTAACAGCAGGTCAGACATTACAACGACACGGACAAGTCTTAATAAACAATATTCTACTAATACGCGTACTACAGGCTCAGGAGGCTGTATCATAGAAGATTTCCTTTCTTCAGGACGCCTACCTGCCACAAATGCCATATTGAATTCAATTAGCAAACAAAGCCAAACAAATAGGACTTATGATGCAGAGAGATACACAGAGTTCGAGAAAACAATCAAAGGAACAGAGATCAAGATGAAGGAGAAAATCCTAAAGATTAGAAATGTCAGAGAAGATTGCGGACTAGATCAGCTCAAAAAATTTGAAGCCTTAGGGGCAGCCAACGATTGGACAGATGAGCAAATGGGAATCATTTATCATACAATGATTGAAGACGAAAAAGTCAAAGCTCACTTAACTATAAACAGCTATATAGCATTAAGGAAAGAGATAGTAGACATCTTATTTCCTCCTGGAGAGACCAGGTTAATTGTCAACAGATTAGACACCATAAAGCAGACCGAATTCCGAACTATAGGCGAATATTATCGAGAGATTGAAAAATGGATGGAGATTTATGCCTCCATTAATCAACTGTCAAAACCGGAAATAGATAGAAGATTTTCAGAATTATTTTACAAAGGTCTTGCAAAATTTACTTCAATAGAAGTATTAAAACAAGGAACTAGTGTATGTGCACATAATGAAGCACACAGTTTCTTACGAAAAATAGAGGAAGGAATCCTTGTACAGGCGAACATATCCAATATTAGCTTAAGTAGAAACGAAATAAACGGATCAGAGAACAACTACACTGTTGGCCCAAAGAAGCAACACCCTAAAAGATGGTGCACTTTACATAAGTCAAATACGCACAACACTAATGAGTGTATGCTGAATCCAAAAAGAACTTTTACACCAAAGCGTTTTGAGCAAAGAAAAGCCAGCTTTAATCGGGAAAAAGACGCAAAATCAATGATAATAAATGTAAAGAGTAATAATTTCAGAGAAAAGCCGCAAATCGAAGCCACGGTAGATCAAGTTAAAACAATCATGGTATTAGATTCCGGAGCAGATTATAATTTTATTGCAGCCGATACTCTTGCGCAATACAATTGCATTCCAGAAGAAGCGACGCCATTGTCATTAACATTCGGAGGAGGAGAAAAGCAAGCAACCAATAAGAGAGTGAGTAAGGACATTACGATAGGAGCCAAACTGTTGAATTTAAAGTTTTATGTAGTAAAAGATTTACCCGTATCTTTTATATTAGGAGATGAATTTTTAGACGGCAATGATTGCACGTTAAATTATAAGAACAGAACTTTAACAATAGGCAATAATACGATGATACCCTTTCACGGAGCAGAGAAAACAACAGACGAAATTCTAGATGAAGAATTGAGTGAAAAACTATGCTTAACCATAGACTCAGAAGATTCAACTTTAATAAATCTATTTAAGCTTTACCAGAATAAAAACAACAGTTTCTTGCACATGGATGCGCCACCGACAGCTTTTAATATAAATAGCAACGTACGAATAGTACAATCAAAGGGGTATATGGTTCCCCTTAAATACATAACTGAAGCAAAAGCAGAGCTCAAACGATTAGAAAATGAAGGAATTATAGAAAGGAGCAAATCACAATATACAAGCCCAGCATTCTTTTTAAGGAAAAAGAATAACGACCTTCGATTAGTAATAGATTATAAAAAGATCAACAAATACATACATGATGATGTTTGGATACTACCAAGAATTGAAGAATCGCTCTTGGAAATGGGCAGTAAGAAAATATTTAGCTCCATAGATTTAAAGAACGGATTTAATCAAGTTTCGTTAACCGAAGAAACCAAAAAGTATACATCATTCATGTTACTTGGAGCCCAATGGCAATATACTAAAATACCGTTCGGTATGAAGCCTGGCCCCAAGATATTTCAAAGATACATGGCAGATATGCTTAAAGAGATACCAAATTGTTTCGTTTACATAGACGACATCGTGTTATTTTCAGACACTCGTGAAGAGCATACAGAACTGTTAAAGACAGTATTAGCAATAATGTACAACAAAAAGGTCAAGATAAATTTTGAAAAATCAAGTTTTTTCCAAAAGGAGTTAGATGTACTAGGATACCGCGTAAATTCAGAAGGGATCTATCCTAAGACAAAGAGCTTAGACAAGGAGATATTTAGCAAAGAGATTAAAACAAAAAAGGATGTGCAAAGACTTTTAGGAACTCTAAATTGGTATAGGAAGTTTATTCCAAGCCTATCAACTAGAATTAGCGAGGTGAGTGACTTATTAAAGAACAACGTTCAGAAAATCGTTGTTAGCGAAAAAATGAAAGAAGAACTGAAGAAAATCGAATCAGAGATTAGAGACAATGTCAGATTAAGTTTTCCTGACTACACGAAGAAATTCATACTAGAAACAGACGCTTCCGACATAGGATTGGGTAGCGTATTACGGCAAGAAGACCGAGTAATAGGGTATTTTAGCAAGAAGTTGCATGGCGCAGAGTTAAATTACAGTATAGTAGAAAAGGAATACTTAGCTATACTGCTTTCAATGTTACATTATAGAAAGATTATTCAAGGCCATTACACAGAAATACTAACAGATAATAACAATTGCTTGTATGAGAATAAAACTGAAACATCCAGAATAAACAAATGGAAACTTCTTATGAATGATTTTGATTACCAAATTTTACACCAGAAAGGTACAGAGAACGTTATAGCAGACAACTGTCAAGATGTTGGAAGATTGCGACCGAAGAACAAACTATAGAGGAGCAGTACATGGAGCTTATAAATTGGGCAGGGGCTACACCCGAGGACCCAGATCTATACGTAGACTACAAAGAAAGAATAATTATTAACAAAGAACGAACAAAGGAATTTATAGAGAAGGTACATAACTTAAGCTGCCATAGAGGTATTACGACAATGTATTACAACTTAAAAGATAATATCTACATACCAAACTTATTAAGTGAGATAAAAAAGATAGTTACGAGCTGCATAATTTGTAAGAGATGCAAACTAGAGCATTACAGAATCAACAAGAGGAATAAAATGAAAGCCAAAGAGAAATTTGAAAGGATATCTACGGATGTATATGGTCCTTTTAAGTTAGAAGATTATGAAGCAGATTGCGTGGCCGAGTCAGGATATATCCTCACTATAACGGATATATTTACCCGCTACACGCAGATATATTTCTATGAGAAGGTAACAGCAGAAAGTGTAAAAGAAAGTATACAACACTGGTGCAATAAATTTAAGACACCTCAATACGTAATATCAGATAATGGTAAACCTTATGACAACCAGATGATAAGAGACTATTTCGAAGAAAACAACATACAGCAGATATTAGTACCTGAATATACACCTAGCAGTAATGGGATATCTGAAAGACTAAACAAAACTATTACATTTATATTAATTACTAACAAAAGAAGAGATATGACGGAGATCGTAGAGAAGATTGAAAATGCCCTAAATTTAAATTATAACCGCAATTTAGGAACCTCACCATTCGCCTTATGCAATGGATATAATTTCTATGACATAGCACAAAGAAAAATTACTCTACCAACAGAACATAAGAAGATACAATTTAGTTCAAAGTTCAACGTAGGGGATTTAGTGTATAAAAGATTATTTAACTCAGGCAAGTTAGATCCCAAGTTTGAAGTAACCCCTAGAAGGATAACTGCAATTGGAGAAAAGGGTTTTTGGTTACAACTGTCCGACGACTATGGATGGACACATGAAAAAAATGTTAAGTTTGCGTGAGAGGGTAGTATGTGGTATAATTCATACCACATCATTATGATTTTTCTATTATTTCTTTAAAATGAATTTTCTAGAAAATATTTACTATAAATATTTTCTTTATTTTAACCCCAATTATTTCATGAGCAACAACCAACTAGCTAACAGCAGGTCAGACATTACAACGACACGGACAAGTCTTAATAAACAATATTCTACTAATACGCGTACTACAGGCTCAGGAGGCTGTATCATAGAAGATTTCCTTTCTTCAGGACGCCTACCTGCCACAAATGCCATAAATCTAACTTTTAGGATTTTAAAAAAATCCAATTAAAATGATCAAATTAGTTATATTAAAAACTTTCTATTTAGGATTTCATTTAACACCCATTTAACTTATAAATTTCTTTATTTATTCTTCTCTTCTATCCACATAATCTCCTTCATTATTCTCGTTGTTACTGTTCTCATCTCCGTAATAATATCCCCCGCTTTTTGGGTACCCCATATTCCCCTGCATTTTGTAGTAATATTCTTCGTTGTTTAAGTACTGTGGATATAAAGAGTCCTCGTTCTCCTCTTGATATGCAGGGGGGTTTCCATAATAGTACTGCGTGCTGCCGTACATCTCCGCGTTGTATCTCGACTCACTTGCCGAAGTGTATCTTGATTCACTTGGGTTAGTGTATCTCGTGTCATTATATCTCGGGTCTACGTAGTCCTGATAAGCACTGCCTGTCATGTAAGGGACTTCATTACAATAAGAATCCCTTGCGTAGGGATTTTCAATATAAGGTACATCAATATATTGATTATCTGCGGCATAATGGTTGTCAGGGATATATTGATTATCGTTAATATATTGATTATCGTTAATATACTGGTTATCGTTAATATATTGATTATCAGCTATATACTGGTTATCTACCATATATTGATTATCTACTATATATTGATTCTCATTTGTCTCTTTATTACTATAATCATAATACTTAGGCTCTTCTTTACTCTTCTTAGTTTTCTTCACTACCTTCTTCTTAGTAGTCTTATATTCCCCACTAAGCTTCTTAATTTTGGCCCGTCTATTTTGAAACCATATCTGTACAGCGCGTGGCGTCATATTAAGCTGGTCTCCCAGTTTCTTCCTTGTCTTTGAATCAGGGCGGATACAAGTCTCAAAAGTCTTCTCTAATATTTCTAGCTGCTTTTTCGAAGTCCTCTTCCTGTGTTTGATCATGAATGGATCAGCAGAGGATTCATTGGTTTGGTAATTTGTAGAGTAATAATTTTCATTAGTGAAGTTTTCATTAGTGTAATTTTCATTATTATAGTTTTCATTAGCAAAGTTGTCAGCATTGTAATTTTCATAATTTCCATACTTGTCATTAGAGTAATTATCATTAGTAAATTTGTCAGTGGTAAAGTTATCATTAATAAAGTTATCATTAGTAAAGTTGTCATTAGTAAAGTTATCATTAGTAAAGTTGTCATTAGTAAAGTTGTCAGCTGTATACTTCTCATTTGCATACTTCTCATTTACATACTTCTCATTTGCATAATTATTTGGATTCATAAGAGGGCTTTAAGATTTTTAAATTAAAAAATTTATAAAATAAAAATTTATAAAATATAAAAAAGGAGATTTAGAGTAAAAGTGCTTAATTAAAATTAAAATTTAATTAATCTTAAATATAAATTAATTATGTGTATAAACTTTAATATCCAATAAAGCAGTTTTATCAGATCTGATTTCTAGACCCCTTTCGATTTAATTTAAAAAATATTGGAAAATGGAATTTTAAAAAATTTTACTTTTTTATTTAAATAAATCAAAATATTTAATTTATTAAAATGGAAATTTCAAAATTTGAAATATTATTTGTTAGTTTATATATTTTACAAAATAATTTTATAGTTTGTTGATTTTTTTTGATATTAAAATTTGTTGTATATATTTTTTCAATATTAAAATTTTGTCATTTGTTGCTGCCAATATTAAATGTTTTTGTTAATATTAGATTTTGTTCTGCTAGAATTTTTCTTTTTCTATTAGTATTTTGTCATTTGTTGCTGCCAATATTGGATTTGTTCTGCTAGTATTTATCTTTTTCTGCTAATATTAAATTTTATTTGCTAATATTAGATTTTATTCTGTTAATATTAGATTCGTCCTCTTGTTGTTTAAATTTTTTATTAATTTTTACTCCTCTCTTATGGAAGTGTCAAGTGACTTTGACGACCAAGATGTCTTTTCAGATAATGAATATAATCAAGAAGCTTATTCAGATGATGAATATTATCAAGACGTCTTTGCAGATCCAGTATACTCTGATGAGTACAGTGATGACTACTCTGATGAATATAGTGATGACTACAGTGATGAGTATGATCGGGATTACTTCTTTTTCTCATCCTTTGATAATAAAGACAGCGACGTAGAAGTTTCTTATCCTATATCAAATTTCCTGGAAGATAATAATGATATAGAAATCGTAAACGAGATTAATGCAAATATAGAGCTACAGAATATTAATATTAATAATATTAAGGAATATAAAAGCACTTTTTATAAGAACTTACTCAATAAGAGTGAGGAGGACACTTGTGGAATATGCTTCTCCACTTTTACTGGGAATAATAAAGTGATTACATTGAAGTGTACACACTTCTTCCACTCCAAGTGTGTGATACCTTGGATTACACGAAATAAAACATGCCCAACTTGTAGAGAAAGAATAATATGATTTGTAAATTATGTTTGATATTTATGATTTATACATGATTGTAATATTTTTCTGCTTAATGATATTTTTATGATTGTAATGTATTTATGATTTGTATATATGCTTAATGATTTGTAATGTTTTATGATATCTTCATGCTTTATGATATAAGAAGTTTAATGTAAGGGATTTTTAATACAAAGCTTGTAATATTTACTACAAAAAAGGAAATGAATACAACGAATTAATTAATACACTTGTAACTATTTGAAATAATTCACTATTATGCAAACAACCATAGCCTAACACGAATTAGCGTCTAAAACTTTAGTAAGTTAAGTTTAAATAGAGTACTTTTTTATTAATCTACCATCTTTGAAGGATAATCTTTATTATTGGGATAAGTCTTTAAGAATATTATCTCAGACTGATAATATTAGCCGTATGCATGCTTAAGGCAGATACTGGGCATCTGCTGATTAACCCTTATAAGTCAACTTAATCAGATTATTTGTTAGTATTATAATTTAGAGTCTTACACAAGGTAGAATTAATACAAAAAGTTACCAATCAAATATTTTATTAAACACTTTCTTTTTATACACACTTCCTTTATTATTGATATTCCTGTGCCTTTTTAATAAATCCCATCATATCCTTCTCCATTAAATCCCCCGCTTCTGTATTCAAAGGAGTCTCTACTTCCAAATCACTAAATATACTCACAAGACTCACAAATATATTCTGTATCCCGTAAATACACTTCCAGTTGTGTCTCAATATCTCCAGGCAAGTATTTCCTTCCATGTCTATCGAGGGATGGAAGATCTTATTGAGGCATTTTATTCGCGGCGATGTGAAAGGGTACTCGGGAGGGAAAGTGATCTGGAATGAGAAGGATCTGCCTTTATATATGCCTAATTTATTATTAATATGGTATACAATTATAGGCGGGTTATAAGAGATCTCATAGGATGTATCATTGAGAAGGAATAGAGAGTCTAACTCATTCTTAATACGAAAAACACAAAAGGATTGGGGCATAAAAAAAGAAGCATGAAGAAAATATTTAAAGAAGGGAGAGAAGAAAATATCAAAAAGGGAGGGAAGAAATATTTAAGAAGGGAGAGAAGAAAATATCAAAAAGGGAGGGAAGAAATATTTAAGAAGGGAGAGAAGAAAATGAAAAAGAAAAGAGTGAAGGATTTAAAAAAAGATTAAAGACATATTTATTTAGCTAAAGTGGCTTCCATGGTACAAAAAAGTGGGTAAGGAGATATGATATGAAAAATAGATACAAAACCTTAGCATAAGAAATATACGAACCTGTTATTTTTAGAAGGCTGTAATACAAATGCTAATAAATCTTTAATAGATCACGTAGAAGTTATAGTAAACCAAAAAATGACTAAAACCCTTGTGATACGTATTCTTAAAATAGAATATTCTTGAAAGATTATCGTGTATCAGATTATAACAAACTTTATATTTAAACCTAATAAAAAAATATAATTTGTACAGCTCATACATTTAAATGTAAAAACACAGACCAAATATATTTTACAACTTACCTAAATTAACTTGATATAAAAAAAAAATATCTAATGATAGATGTTAGCAACTCGGTTTTTAATTAGCTAAGTTCATTGTTTATGTAAAATTAATTTTCTCCCCGTATTTATATACAAAAACAGACTACTTTCTAATCAATGAAAATATAACCTTAAATATTCTTTTTTTACATTTTAATGTAATTTGATAGTCACTCAAAAAGTTTCCAAATTACTTTTAAAATTAAATTTTTAAGATCAAATAAACTAAAATTAAACGGTGCTTATATAAAAATAAGCACTCTATAAGATTAAACCTATTATTTACAAAGTACACAAGAAAATATAATGTAGGGTACACGGACACTTAATTTATTTTTTTAAGAATTTGATTAAAGTGAAAACTGCTTATAGAGTTTTTTTATTATTCAAAAGAATTTTGTTTTTAATTTTAAAAAGATTGGGCATAAACAACGTAGTATAGAAGTGTATTCATAGACGATGTGGTGCAATAACCTCTCAATACAAATATTGAACCCCGACAATCAATAAAATTGTCGTAGATATTAAAATCGGGCCAACAAATTTAAAATGATTCTAAACTATTATTACTTAAATAAAAGACTTAGTTAGAGGTCATATTTATAAATAAAACCTCGCATTTTAAAAAACTTACATGGGCTTCTTGGGAGAAGTGTATGTAACGTTTATAAAAATTTAAAAAATGATTAAACATTGAGATGTTAACACGAGAATATTGACTTGTCACTTAATATGACTGACATTTTAAAAATCGAGTTAGTCGTTGATAAAAGGTAAATGTATTCGAATTTTGGTAATAGGTTTGTTATTACCGCAATTAAGTTTTGAATCAACTTTCCAAAAAAAACTTTATTATATTTTGTAAGACTTCCAAAATTTCTTTGGAAAGTTTATACAAGCTTTTTGGCATGTTTTTAACAATCTGTAAATATTCTATATCAATACAATTACGATTTTTATAGGCTTCTGTTTATTACAAATTTTAATCCTGAAACATGATCTCAGATTTTTAGTCAATATACGTTTCAATATGTAATTTTTATGGAAAGAAATTATTCAAATTAGGTATTTATTCAATTTTAAAATAATTTTTATACATAAATTTTATTTTCTGATACACTTGTTTCAAGAAAAGTATAAATAAAGATTTACGTAATAACAATCATGAAATGGGTCATACTATGCACTGTTATATTTCTTCTATATACACATGCGACCTATCCCAAACTGCACCCGGTCTCACTAGTAGATAGTAGGACTGTGAATAACGATGTATTAAAGATCCATGTTGTCTTAAAGGTTATTCATAATGGTAATACTTATGAATACAAAATAAATTCTAGGAAACAAATGCTTTTTAAAATAGATCAAGTTAGATATGTAGATGATTATCTAGATATGATTAGTCGAAAAATAATATCTCTACAGATGAGAATAAGAAAGTATCTGTATGAAGTTACTAGTACGTTATGTAATGGTTTAATAATGAGAACAGAAACATTTTATTATTATAAATCGTTTTATAAAGACAGGATAAAGAAAATGTATAATAACAATCTGCTTTTTTTTAAACTGGGCTTAGGAAATTTAGTAAAGAGAGGGCAGGAAATCAAAGACAGAATTAAGATTAGAATTTAAAAATAAATAATTGAAATAAACATAATTTTTTTACCTGTACTTTTTTATACATCAAAGTAAATTAAATTTTTTATACTGTGAAGTAATTATTCTTAAAACCATATCGATATTATAAAAAACAATGATATAATTTTTTTCTAGTTTTGATTTTATAAAAGACAACTATAAATAAAAACAAAACAATTAAGGAGAAAGTTGCCTTGATGACACAATCTCATCTAATTTACCAATATTTTTTTAATCCATCAAATTATTAAAAAAGTTATAATCAACACTCTTAGTGAGATAGGTATTTATTTAAATTTTTTATATAATCTTAAAAAATATACGTTCCAAAAACTTTAAATGTATAAAATATCAAAAAAAATTAATTTATGTATTATTAATAAAAAAAACGGTACACATACACTTGATCCTACTATCCAAAAAAAATAAAAACTCAAAATAGACCGATTTAAAAATCAAAACTTAACTTCTTCAATTTTTTAATTTTTTTATGCATTTTGATTGAAGTGAAAACTGCTTATAGAGTTTTTTTTATTATCCAAAAGAGTTTTATTTTCGATTTTAAAAAGATTTGGCATAAAAACGTAGTATATAAAGGTATTTGTAGAAGATGTGGTGCAATAACCTCTCAATACAATTATTAGAAATATTCTACAATTAAATAAAAATTGTCGTAGATCATTTAAATTGGGCCAAAAAAATTTAATATTTATCTAAAAACTTATCATTTAAATAACAGACAAAATAAGAGGACATATTTATAAATAAAACGTTGAATAGAAAGAAAGTTACATGGGCTTCTTAGAGAAGTTAGAAAAAAGATATTAAAATTAAAAATTGAACCACAAACGTTAAGATGTTAAAAAAGAATATTGACTTGTAAACTTATTATGACTGACATTTTAAAAATGAGTTAGTCGTTGATAAAAGGTAAATGAATTAGAAATTTTGGTAATAGGTTTGTTATTACCGCAATTAAGTTTTGAATCAACTTTCCAAAAAAAAATTTATTAAATTTTGTAAGACTTCCAAAATTTCTTTGGAAAGTTTAAACAAGCTTTTTGGCATGTGTTCAGTCATTAGAAACACAAAGTTTTAAATTTTAAGTTTACAAAATTAAAATCTATTATACATTGTTTACATTTTATCCTTGAACGTCTAATTAAATTAATTTATATATCAATTTTAATTTTTTTAATTAAGCGTTTTTAAAACAAATAAAAAAGTTTAACATTCTAAAGGTATAAATTATGCTACACCAAGATGCATTCAATTTAAATTTAGAATGATTAAATTACATTTATAAAATAAAAATAAAAAAATATTGTAACTTGTTATCTTGATCGAATTCTTGTATAACAGACATTTTATATACGTTAAATTTTAATTTATAATTAGGAAATTTACAGTTATAAAATATTTGTTATTTACCCTAAAATTCTTATTTTTAACACATACTTAGTATAAAAGTAATATGTCTAATTAATTGTTCATTAATCATTATTAAATTGCAACTCTTTATAACAATTTGCAATTTTTAATCAATATGGGTGCGTCCTAAGATAAAAAAAAGCTTTTAATAATGATACGCGCTTACTAAAAATTTTTAGACCAACAAGTACATCTAATGAACAAAAGTTTAAGATAATCGAGCATTTACGGTCAAATGACGATAAAAATCATCTAGAAGATACTGTAAGCGTACTTGATTCTAAATTACCTTCTGTTACTGTAAATTGCAGTAGGCCAAAGCTTGGCCAGTTAAATTCCATGCCGATTAGTGAATATAATATAATTAATCAGACAAATTTTAAGCTAAACGTTGCTCATTCCACTAATATCAATTTTAACGAAAAAAATGCCGATCCGTCGACAAAACATATCCATAACACTTGATTCTTTATCCGAATATTCAGACACCGATATTTATATAAACCATTTAAAAAAAAGGAGTTGATTTTACAACAAACTATGTAAATTCAATTTGTATCATATTAAAAATTGGTGGAACTTCAAATTTAACTATCCGTCGTGCTTTAATACGCTCAATAATCAGACAATTCCGATTGTGATTCTATCAAAATTAACTCGATAATTCATCAAATTAAATTATTTACCGGATTGTGTAAAAAATTATGACTATACCAATCAAAGATAGGTATGTCGATTGTGAAGGGATTGCAGTAGATTTTAAAAACCAAAAACTTGAGAAATCACTCGTTCGGGAAAAATAAAAACGAAACTAAAGAAGCTTTTACAAGAATGATTTCTGAATTATGTCAGAATGATAGTTATTTTGAGAAGGCTGCTTGTAGTACATATAATCTCAGGGATGAAAATAAAAACGAGCTGGCTAGTATTAATATTGACGGAATTTACAATCCATGTTCTAATAGCTTATTTGAAAATCGAGTTAATGAATTAAGCAGAATTGTTCATAATAAATGTAAGATATACAAACAGGCGACCCATAGGAACATTTTTACGAGGATTGAAATCAAATGAAGAGCAAAGTTATGTTGAACCGACCATTAATAAAAAATTTTTATGGCCTAGCAACAAATTTCATGATTCTTTTGGTGTTGATTGGAATGTTTTTTTGTAAAATCAGGTATTCGTAGGATATTTTTTAAGGGCGCTTGTTTTATTACTGTTGATAACTTTTTTGTTTTGTATATAAATTTTTTAGGATGTAAGTTTAAAATTAAAAACAAATATTTTTTGAAAAACAACCATAATCGAAGAAGTATAATATGACATAAAAATTTTAGGGTTGAATTAAACATTCTTAATTGTGTAAAAATATTTGTGCCTTTGTAAAAACTTTTTATTCGACTTAGTGCATAGAAATTTGTTCATTTAAAGGATTTTGCATCTGCTAAACTGGCATCTATTTTAACAACAGTATATCTTAAATTTTCGTGTTTTTCGACAAACATCCATGCTTTTAAAAAAAATTAACAACCTTTTTGTAATTAGTTAACAGCTATAGTTTTAAAAAAAACTCAAGCAGACTTTTATTCGTCATTTTGACTAGGTACAGAAAGTATTGTGTGACCTTAGCACCATAAAATTCATTATAAAAGACCGTGGTTCATCGAGCTTCGCTGTGCTCTTTAGGCTAAATTTAGAAAGCTATTCGATCACATGGATTATATTTAAATTTACGATCTTGCAAGGCAAAGCCCAGCCTAAAAAAATCTAGCATTCGAGAAGACAAATTGTGAAATCGACCTGTTCACTACAAAAATTAAAATCTCGCTAAATGAAACGCGAGGTCTATCCTTTTTACATCTGTTAACAAGAAAGTCAATCAAAAAAAAATCAAAAGGAATTTTGGATCTATTGTTAAACTTGTTTTATTTCTTTACTTTCACTCATAAAAAATTAGGGGTCTTAAAAAATTTTAAATAAATAATCAACTTCCTTCTTTTAAAGAGAGGGTTCGTCTACTACCAATTTCAACTGACTTGCATGTCTTTTAATATTCCTTGTTTAAACACTTTACCAAGTAAGAATTATTTTCATATACATCTATGATCCGACCTCTCTTTTTAAACTTTTCAGTCCCTTTGGTCTTAACAACTTCTTCTCGGCAGTAACACAACATCGTTTAACTTAAACATTTCTTCTGGCGTTTTGTTCTTATGTCTTTCATTAAATTTAATAACGTTATCTATTTGTACCTTCTTAATTTTATCCCAGTTCTTTTCGTCGCATGCTTCATCAGGCGTCATGTTGATTCCCGAATGATAAGAAGTATTGTACACACTTAAGGCTTTATTTAATCTTGTGGTTAAAAGCCTATCGCCTTTGTTCTTATATATAAAGATCCTGTAAAGTTCTATTGAACCTTTCAACCCGACCATTTGATTGGTGATGGAACGGTGAAGTATAATGTAAATCTATGCCCTTCTTGGCACAATATTCCTTGACTTTCCTCCCTAGGTTTTCCTTCGATTGGTCTAAAATCAGTTTTCCTATTTTTTGTTTTTCACTGACGAATTTTATAAACTCTAAAACTCCACTCTCCCTCCTTGAAGAGATGAGTTTTGCATATCCTTTCCTGGTGAAGTAGTCAATGCCCGTGATTATATACTTCTTCCCTATAGGCCCAATGATATCTATAGCCACCTTTTCTCCTTTCTCGTAAGCAGTTACATATACAAACCGTTTTGATTTTTTCGGGTTAAACTTCAGACATATCTCACATTTTTTGAGTGTTTCTGCAATAATTTTATCGACATTTTCAATTTTTATGTTTCTTTTCGTCAGTTCATATTTTATAGTCTGACGGCCCCTATGTAATAGCTCCTCGTGGATCTCTTTCACTATTTGATCAGGCGTTTTCCCTGTTTCCGAATCAGCTTCTTCAACCTGGTTTACAACGTTTCGACTTAAACAATCTACATGTGGTATTTCCTTGCCTTTTTTATATGTTACGTTAAAACTATAAGTTAATTTCTCCAGAGTTGAGTGCTTCCAGTGCTTTATGGTCAGTTACAACTGTAAAGTCAGTACCATATAAATAATATTTAAAGTGCTCCATTGACCATAGCATCGCTAAACACTCCTTTTCACTGCTCGAATATTTAATTTCGTGGTGTCCTAATTTTCTTGATGCAAAGGCGATAGGTACGTCTTTGCCGTCTTGTTCTTGTGTCAAAATTCCTGCCACGCCTATGCCAGATGCATCTGTTTCAAGCTTAAATGGCTTTGTGAAATCTGGCTGATACAGTCCAAGTTTTGTTTTAAGTTCTTCCTTCAACTTCCTAAATGATTTTTCATGTTCTTCTTTCCAAATAAACTTTACATCCTTTTTAACTAATTCATATAATGGCCCTGCTATAATCGAACAGTCTTTAATAAATTTTCTATAATAATTAACTTTTCCAAGGAATTCCTGTAGTTGCTTTTTCTCCGTTGGACTTTGTAAATCTTCGATGGCTTGTACCTTATTAAGATTTGGCTCTACACTATCTAAACTTATCGTATGTCCCAAGAAATTTACTTTTTCTTGCTTAAAAACTGATTTGTTTTTATTGATCTTTAATCCTGCTTCAATTAGTTTTTCTTCAACTTTTCTATATGCGTCATCGTGTTCCTTTTCGTCCCTCCCGAATATGAGTATATCGTCAACATAAACATAGCACATTATACCGATAAATTCTTGTAAGACGTTATCCATAAATCTTTGAAACACTGCCGGGGAGTTTTTAAATCCCATTGGCATTACTGTCCATTCGTATAGTTTGTGTTTGTATCGGAAAGCTGTCTTGTGTCTGTCCTTTTCTGCAAGAGGGATTTGGAAAAATCCATCTTCTAAATCTATCACTGAAAAGAATCGTTTTCCTTTCAGCCCAAAAAGTATATTATCCATATTCGGCAATGAATACCGATCTAGTTCTACTAGTTTATTGAGTGCTACCAAATTTGTCGTCACCCTGATATCACCATTTGGTTTAATTACTGGTCTTATATTATTGACCCATGTTGACTCTGATCTCTGTATATATTTCTTTTCCAATAACTTCTGAATTGCCTTTTCAACACCTTGCTCGAGTTGCCTTGGAACTTGGTATACCTTTTGAACGACTCTTTTATTAGGCAACGTCTTAATTTCACAGACATATCCACTACTCGGTTTCTTCATCATGGTTTTAAGATCTTCTCTTCCTATTAAGATTTTATGTGATCTTACCTTTGGCAATATTAAAAACTTTAGTCTAAATGCCTTTTTGTTGTATTTTACTATGGCAATAGTATGTTCAGTAACAAAAAATTCTTCTTCCAGGCAAGTATAAAACTTTAAATATTTCGTGTTTTTGATGGTCTCTAACCCGAGTTCTTTAACTGTGGCGTTACTTATAAAATTATATTTGGCGCCCGAATCAAAAACAACTGGGCATTTATTCCCATTAATGTAGACTGAAGAATCTTTATTGGTTAAGCAATCAATTATTTCATCATCTTCATAGACTTCGTTAACCGTTTTTGGTTTATTCCCCTCCTTCTTCCTAGGTGCGCGGCAATTTCTTGCATAGTGTCCGGGTTTTCCACACTTAAAGCATTCGAGTCCTCCCTGTGGCTTTTTTTGTATTTTTAATGTTGTTAATTTTGCCACCGGTGTCTTCATTTCCGTAATCCTTATTTTCTCTGCTTTTCCTAATTCTTCTAACTGATCCATCTTATCATAACTTTCAGGGTCCATTTCTGGGTTTTTAATTAAAAATGCTTTTAAGTCTTCACGATCGTTTTGAAGTCCTGCAATTACTATTTCCGACTGTTCTTCAGCTGACAAATCATAGCTCTTCGCTTCCTTCTTGACCCTTGCCACAAAATCGCTGGCCTTCTCATCTGACGCTTGTTTTAGACGATATATATCTCCTAATTTTCTTTTGCTCTCCCCAAGCATCTTCGTTGCTATCTCCTTCCATAATGTATATGTGAGGGCAGCCTTCCTCTTCACTGACATTAACTCATGATGCCAATCTACAATGTCGTAGTCGGCCCTTCCAATGATGTAGTCCATCTTCTCTTCGTCCTTCTTATTCTTGAAAAAGGACATTAACTCAAGCCTCTTGAGTTCTCTTAGCAAATCCGATTTGCTAATCCTAGTTTCCATTGGCTTTGAATTTGCATTCTCCACCATATTGTTAAACTGGTTTATTTCTTCACTTTCACTCATAAAAAATTAGGGGTCTTAAAAACTTTAAATAAATAATT
>CATOAI010000014.1:0-32253 GCA_951361185.1 Ochropacha duplaris
CAGCAAATTTTATCAACTCTTCATTTTTTTATCTAATAATCTTTCTTCTAAAGTTGTTTTTAGAAACTTATAAAACTTATCAGGGTTTATAGGAGGATTGAATGACACATCTAAAGGCGAAAGAGCTATGTTATTTAAATTTAAAACTGTAAGTGCATGTAAAGCTATAGTGTAGTAGTCTCCAAATGATACTGATCTCTCTTTAAAAACTCTTACGAGCATTTTAATTTTTTCGTTGGCTTCGTGAGTGGTCATGCTCCGATTCTGCAAATCCAAACTAACTTCTTGTAATACCAACAGTGTATCGCACAAAAGACCCAAATCTAAAATAAATTTAAAAGAAGTCAAATGTTTTTCCAACTCGCCGTAAGTCTCCTGTTCTTTCTGAGTTCTTCCCATGCTTATTTTGGATTGTTTAAAGTGAGTAACTAAGGAATATACTTGTTCCAAACTGCCTTTGCAGTTCTAAACCTTGACACAACCCATCGTGTAGACAATATTCTTCCAATCTTTATTAGTGGTATATCTAAATCAATAGCGCAGTCAGCCAATTCCCTGGCATTTTTTGGGGAGGCGCTGTAAATGGCATAAATTTTATCGATAAATCTTTTAAATCTATCTAAACCGCCGCAGAACGTATGCTGTCCTTAACAGAAAGTTCAAGCCTATGATTAGCACAGTGCCATACAAAAATATTTGAATATATATCTTAAAAAAGTTTCATTACACCATTCTTTTTCCCCAACAACACTTCAGCGCCATCAAAAGTTATAGCATTTGGATTTCTTATAAGCACGTCGTTCGTAAATCCATGCTTGTTAAGACATTCCAGCAAAGAATTAAATATTGAGATTGCATTTAGTGAAATTAGTTCAACTAAATCTAAAAAATGTTCATTGGGGTTTTTAAGATTTAATAAAGCAAGTTCTCATATAAATAATGATGGTAGACTTTTTGCTGAAAGTAGTCGATTTATCAATTATTAATGAAAATCTTGAGTTTGCATTAATAATTTTACCACAAACATACGCTCTCATTTCTTTACCAATATGCTTAGCTATATTCAGCCCAGAATTTGTTAAATGAAGTATACGGCCCATATCTAATCCATTTATTTCTTAAAGATCGATTTCTAGTTCAAAATTATTAAAAGCTTGTCCTGCCTTCACGCATTTGTAAACTGTTCGAAAAATTCGTTTGGTAGTTTCCACTTCCCGCAATAAACTTGTATGAACAAGAGTATCCATAGGCTTAACATGAAGTTCATTCAATTTTTCAGCCGCATATATATGAATTGTGGTTTTACTATGCGAGTCAATCTTTTTACAAATTGATTTGCATTGTTCATCCCTTATCGTCCCTGAAGGCTTTATTCTGCAATTTACCCATTCAGGAGAATATTTAAAGCCTAGTTTATAAGTAATATTTAATTCTGAAGCTCTTTTATAAATAGAACAACCTACAAATTCCTCTTATAAAATTAGCCGTGTATTCTTTTGGGTAAAATAAATCTTTTGAGCATCAAACCAGCAACCTCTAATCGATTATTTATTACATAGATATTTTATTATAATCTATGATTTTATCTTCAATATCATTTTCCGAAATTGGTAATAAATTTTCTAAAACTTTAGATCTTAAATCATCGCATACATTTACTTTATCTTTCTTACAATTTTCTAAATTGTTTTCCCCATTACCATCATCAGAAATTTCCTGTTTCCTCTTAAACCAGTTTCTTATATCGGACATAATTATGGGGGGTAAAAAATGAAAATTTATTTAAACAACAAAAGTAAAATTTAAGTATTTGCATCAGTCAAATTTATCCAATATCGTGTATTGACTTGATTAAGACTTTTACATTAAAAAATAGATACTTAAGGGCTACTTTTGATCTACAGTGGTAATAAATTTTTATCGAATATCAAATGATTCACTTAGTTGTTTTATCATATATGTAAACAGATATAAGAAAATTTTTAGTATAGAATTTACGGGGCTACATTAACTTTTTGTGCCATTTTAATCAACCCTAAAAATCATGCTCCTAAAAAGTTTTAACTTTCAATTTTAAGATATTTTACCTTTACTTTTTTTTGGTAAAAAAAGTTAATGTAAAGGTAATTTTTGAAGATTATTTCTTAAGTTTTCATCCATCTTTTTGGAATTAAAAATTTAAAAATTTTTTACCCCAAAGATGGATGAAAACTTAAGAAATAATCTCCTTGAGGAGCTAGCTGTACTATCCCCATTCGCTCCTATATTTACAGACAACGCTGCAGCACTTGAGATGCTACAACGTTGTAAGATAGTACCAAGAGCAATCCCCTGTAATAAGGAAGGATGTGAGGGTACAATGATAATGTACTCACATGCCAGCTCTACTGAAGGTGTGGGGTTCACATGTCAAAACAGAAGATGTCGTAGACGACTCTCTGCTAAGAAGGGATCCCACCTGAAGGCCTCAATATCGAATTCTGTAAGATACTTAGGGTAATGCAATCCTAGGTATTAAATGATCACTGTTATCAGGGCTCTTACTATTGTGAGGTTTCTGAAAACACCTTTATTAAGATAAAGGACAAGATCATTTCGAGGATAAGAACTGGCGGGAGTCTTATGGAGAAGATAGGCGGTCCGGGGATGAGGATACAGGTAGATGAAACCTGTATATGTAATGGTAGGATCATTTCCAACCCCAGTTCAATGTATGATGACATGACTAGTTTCCAGTGGATTATAGGTGGGGTTTGTGAGACTGATAGTACCAAGTTCTTTCTGGCATTGTTGCCAAATTGGAAATGGGAGACTATAGTTGAGGTCTTCAGGGAGTACGTGATTCCGGGAACCATCATAGCAACTGTTGGTTATATATCATACCCTAGAGCTTGTCAGGTGTTTGGGAGTGAACACCTAGTTGTTAATCATAATCATGGGTTTGTTAACGCGGAGGGTGTTCATACCAATAGAATTGAGAATTTATGGAGCCATTTCAAGCAGGAATATAGAGCGAGAAATGGGCTAAACAAAACCAGGGTTCCCAACTTTATATATGAATTTTGGTGGCTAAAAAAAATATTAAGTATAGAAACTCCGCAACGTCCCCCAGAGAACTTATATCTGTTCTTGAGCTGTTCCAGTATTAAAGTTTTAGTTTTATTTATTTATATTTTTTTTAAAATTCTAAAATGGCACAAAAAGTTAATGTAGCACCAAATTTCCGTTTAGCATGATCTTCTTCGTTTTTCAGCTTTAAAATAAGCCTATGAAAACTATAAGTTGCTCCCGCAAACGATCTCTTTAAAATACCATGCCATGCTTCGATGGCATTATTAGTACGCGGAATATTGTTTTCAACCAGATTGGAAGAACTCCAGATGTAAGTAGGAAAGATGGCTGTTTCATCATTTATGTAATTCCTGTAAAAGTATTTATATAATGGATCTAGTTCTTTCGAAAAGTTTTCGGAATTGTATATCGCCAAAAATGAATATGCTATTTCTTCTTCCCTAACAAAGGAAAGTGCAGTCAAGGCTTTAACGTATTTTTTTACTACCAAACTTGTTTTATATCTAATAGAAAGCCCTTCTGCTAGAACTTTTCCGTATACTGATTGCCCTAAATGAAACAAGCATCCGGAAATTCTGGCTTCAGGAAACCTTGATTTCATTGCATTTATTGCCGCCTTTTCAAAGTCTGTTTTTATTATATCAGGCTCAATTGATCCACATAATATATCAATAAGGTTAAATAACCTTGTGTACGTATTTTCGGTTTTATCAAGTAAAAACGCAAATATACAGGAAATAACATGATGGTCTTCTATAAAACCTATCGTGTATAGCTGATAGTATGGTTCTTTTACTACAGTACACGTTCCATCAATGCACAAAACCTTAGCATTAACCAATTTTTGTGCCATCTCATTACTATAGAACAATATAATACCGTCAAATTGTACTATATTCCTATAATTCCCTGGCCCATATTGATAAAATGCATGTTTGGAATATGTAAAACATAACTCTTCACTGAGGGAAAGGGCCTCGAACAGATAAGGTTCAGGATTTAGTATTTTAGCCATATGGCGTCTCAAAGTTCGAGCAAGCGAAACTTGATTTCCTAAAATCCTAATTGTTTCGAATGAGGCCCCTCTTAAGACATAATCTATCCCCTCTCAGACATTTAATTCCTGCGAAACTATTATATCTTGAATCCTACGTATCTATTCTCTTCTTTCTAAAATTTCATCATAACTGTCGTGGTTATGATCTAACATACTTGCCAAAATTCTACGATCATTTTCGAAATCATTTGGAGTGTAGATTTTACCACGACGGCCATGTTTTGCGCAATTCCAAACAGATCTAGTGCGATTTGTCCTCTTTAGAGTGTACAAATAGCCACTAAATCTAATTTGGAATTTCTTCCTCTCGCTCAATACCAGGGAGTACATTTTACGGTTAAAAATTTTTAAAATTTAATTTTTTAACCCCTATTTTCGGATGAATTGTCCTAGCGCCATAAAGAAACGAAAATTGGGAAGAAGACATGGAGATGTAACCACAGGGGTTGCAATTTATCATTACTAACAAAAATTGATAGTGGATTGCTTGAGGTTGGAATTCACAATCTTGTGAAAGATGAAATAAAATACAATTGTATTTTATCAAAAGAAAAATAAAAAAAAAGATCAAAAACTAAGCCAGAGACACCAATACAGGTTGTAATTAATGTTCAAAAAAAAAAGAATAAAGAAATATTAATTCCACTCAACCTTTCAAATTAAACAATTTTGTAAATATTATGAGGAAAAATAAAAATTTCGCTTTTGAAAAGGGTTACGACATCCCTTACGAACTAAAGTTTACAAAAGAAAAATTAATATTTCTTCAATATGATAGTGGCATGGACAATGAAAACAGAATAATAATATTTTCAACAGATGAAAATAACATAAACATACTGTATTCGAATGTTTTAATCTGCGATGATAGCTTTAAATCATGCTACTCTAGTTTCGAACAAATTTTTACTGTACAGGGTAAAATACGCAATATCAATCTACCATTGTTATATTGTTTTATAAAGTATAAACATTGTGTTTCTTACATAAAAATGCTCAAATGGATTGGTTAAAAAGATTTTTTTATATTTAAAAGCGTAAAATCAATTATAATTGATTTTGAAACAGCTAGTCATAAAGCTCTGTGGAAAAATTTGTACATTCAAGAGTATATGGATGTTCATTTCATCTCGGGCAAATTATCTGGCGTAGAACACAACTATTTAAATTTTCTAAGAAGGTTTCTAGCGTGTACTTAGTTAAGCTACAGGTTAAGATGATTTTTTTATTAAGTTTTGTTCCTACTGAAAGGGTTTTACAATATGCTTCAGAGCTTGCAGAATATTCTATAAGGAAAGGAAAAACAAAGGTTTTAGAACTTTTTAGGTGGTTTAAAAGCGAATTTATCATTTGTAAACAAGAAACAAAAGAATTGAATTTTGAAATGTTTTTCAACGTACCAAAGACGTCCTACCTAGGACATCAAACTCGTTGGAGGAATTTCATAGACGCCTAAATACATTTATAACTGTTAAACAATCATCCTTCATTGTAATCTTAGGAGAGTTGAGAAATGAACAAACTGTAGTTGAAAATAAGGTTTTTTTTTCGCTTTATGGCGAAAAACAATCATCAATTGATAAAATGTTTGAAAGTGTATTAAATATCAGTACTTCTGTTCCACTAGATTATCTTAAACATATTGCTTTGACCTTTAATTGGAAATTAGATTGATAATAAAATAATGTAGTATAATTTTAATACATATATGTCAGATAAGTTTCAATAAACTATTTTTATTTATCATTTCATGTCATAGTCCAGGGACCGCCCTTCGCCAGAGAGGACCACGGAAATTTCTGAATGAATAAATGATGTTTCTAACATCATTTGTTGCAGTTATAAACTGATGCGAAAAAATTAAAGGGCTAATAAAAAATTTATAAATTGAGCGGCAAAAGTAAAGTCTCCATAACAAAAAGACTTATATGGATGTTTTAGATGATTCTGTCTTCTGATTATTTTTTGCATATCTTACTTATCAACAGGAAAAATAATAAACAATTAACTAATTTTTATTTTAATATTTTATTAATGGAGACTTCCTATTCTTCTAAGTCTTATTATATCAATTCCCTCAACAATTATGGATATATCACGTTCACATACTAGTTTTACTCTATTAAATTGTAAAATTTCATCGACTATATATACAGTTGTATCTAAATGCTCATATTGAGGTCTTGTACTTGTACGCCCACTGGCATCGGTATCTGGCCTAATTCAAGCCCTACAGCCTAAAATTCGATATAGTCGTTTCGCCAAATGCTTCTATTAACCATTCTGTCCACAGCCCTACCTATGCACGTCTTGCATCTTTTAATAGAAGTTCGACGGTAACTCGCTGATCTAGGTCGATTTCGCCATTTTGATTTACATCCTCTGGAATTTCAATATCAAAATTATCTGGATCAAGACAATCAGTCGGCTCAGAATCATCATCGGCTGTATCAACATTTTCCTCTACAGCTAAATTCACTTCATGGTGCAAAATAGACCCTAATCTTTCTTCATCTATAATTTGCCGAATAGGCAATCCAGTCATGAGATTAAAAGGTGTGTTTCCGGTAGTATAATGGCGAGTTTTGTTGTAAAAATAAGTATCATCCTCTCTAATGAATGTCCACATACCTGGAAGATCTAATGATATTAGCATAGATGCAAGATTCCACTTTATAGTTTGGTTTGCTCTTTCAACTTGTCCTTGTATCCACGGGCATCTAGCTTGGCCTCTGATATGTCTTATTTCAAATTCGTCTAGCATTTTGATCATCATGTCGTTACAAACTCCTTACCATTGTCAGTGTGCAATGGTAATGGGACGCCTTGTGTCATTACTATGGTACGAATCGCAGGAACTACGCTTCTAGCCGCCTTTTCTTTAAGGGGGGACAGTCCACATGAATTTTGTGAACAAATCTATCACAACAAGCATCCAACTGTAACTTTCATTTACTTCTGTGTAGTATCTGAGATCTACTAGATCAGCCAGATATCTTTTTCTTGGATAGTATGATCTTATTGGTCGTATAATTGGCCTCGTAACCAAGGATTGTCTTGCCTGACATATTTCGCATTCTGCAACTATATTTGTACCTCGGTTCTAAGAATCCCATAGGCTAAATCTTGTAACAACCCAAAGAGGCGATCCCGGCTGGCGTGACCATTAATAGAATGAGTAAGTCTAATAAAATCATTCTTTGCTTCATGATCTTTTATAGTAAATAAAAACGTAGACAACTATCTAGTCCCACCTTAAAATTAAAGGAATATGGTCTTTCCGTGTAAAATAACTTGTTGGCTTTGTTCTTAAACCATCCTTTTTGATCTTTTGTTTCAAACCTCGTAGGTACAACTGTATTATCTACAAGAAATGAAATAATTTCTTCTCTCTCTCATAGTTTTGTAATCGAATATACATGGAATTTATAAGAAAAAAATATATGTGAAAAAATATCATATAGATAAACATGACAATTAGTATGATTTGACTATACACTAACATATATATGACCTCGTATGTTGTGTTACATTATTTAGTTGTCTGATATAATTTTATTAAAAAAATTATTTGGGGATTTTTCTCTTTTTCAAAATCAGCAATTTATTATAATTAAATAAGATATTACAAACAAACATATATTTGAAAACGTTTCTTTTGAACTCTTTTAATTTATAGTATTTTCCCTTTTTAACACCTTTTAATAATTTATTTCTTTTTAACACCTTTTGAAATTTTATTCCCTTTTTAACACCTGTTGAAATTTTATTCCCTTTTTAACACCCTTTTAATAATTTATTCCCTTTTAACACCTTTTGAAAATTTATTCCCTTTTTTAACACCTCTGTGAACATTAAAACATTTTATAATTATAGCCCATTTAAAATGAATGAAAATCTCACATCACAAAACAATTTAAGTAGTCTTTGCAGAAAGCTATATAGATAAGAATTTTATTAAGCAGACAGTTAATAAGTACTGTATTGACAATATCAAGCCCTATAAAATTAAAAGAAGTGATAAAAATGGATTAGAAGCTATTTGTAATAAAGAATCATGCAATTTTAATGTAAAATATAGCTTTACGATTAATGGTTCTAAATACATTAAAAAGAATCTTCTCGAACATAGTTGCTTAAGTAATACGACCATTATTAAAACCGAAAGTATTGCTGAAATTGCAAAGGATTATTTAATAATGCCCCTGACATTAAAACACTAAATGTGCAAAATGTTTCTAGATCAGCTGTTGGGATAAATATCAGTTATAAACAAGGTTAAAAGCGTTGAAAAAATTAAAAACTGAAATTGAGAGAAATGACAAAAATTCGATAAAAAAATTAGAACTTGGCTAGAATGGCATAAAACTAACAACCCGATATCTCATGTTAGCTATGTAGAAAAGAACGATCCTATAGATAATGTTAGTAAATTCTAAAGTTGTTGTTTTTTGACTACGTTTACAAAGGATGCGCTAGCTTATACTTTGCCCATTATTACTTTAGATGCTCGTCATACGAAAGGATCTTATAAAGGAATGATCTACACGGCTACTGCAATAACCGACAATAACAATGCTTTTACTTTAGCTATTGGACTTGCGCCCACTGAAAATTATTTTTCTTGGAAAAGATTTTTGGGGGACTAAAAGTTAAGTTTGGATATTTCAGAATATCAAAAATTAGTTGTAATTAGTGACCGCGGGAAGGGTCTTGCGCTAAGTTTAACCGAGGAGTTTCCTAGAGCACACCACTCGATTTGTGTGTTCCACATCGAGAAAAATATAAAATCTCGATTTAAAACGGACACAAATAAGCTTTTATGGAAGGCCGCTAAAACTTTGATCATACCCGAATTTGAAATATATCTTCGAAAAATTGGAACTGACGTAGATATTAGGGTCGAACACTATTTGAGAGAAATTTCACCTGCAAAATGGGCTACAGCCTATTTTCTTGCTTCTAGATACGGCCATATAACATATAATGTTTCGGAATCTATGAACGCAAGTTTTAAATCTCTTAGAAAAAAACTGCCTCTATATATTCTCGTAGATTTCTTAAGATTGACGACGAAAAGGATTATCGAATTTAGAAGAAGAATCCAACATATTAATCCGGATACTATAACAGATAATTTTGCAAAAAAGTTAAACGAAAATAAGCGAATTGGTAGAACACTTGATATTAAAGAAACGGGTCGTACCGAATATTACGAAGTACAGCATGGTGTACATTCACCAATTATGCATTTTATAATGTCTTAGAAATACTTACTCATGTAATACATCTAGAGAATTCGGAATACCATGTGCTTATATAATTCATAGAAACGAAAGTTTTGAGACATTAATTAAACCTGTCCTGAAAAATTCTTGTCTTTTAGAATTGTATAGCTTAGAATCTCCAAAACCATGTGATATAGATCTATTGCCAGAAACTGAAACTGACATGATTTGTGATCAACCAAGAAGAGGAAGAAGGAGAAGAACCGACAGGATAGTATCAGCAGGCGAGAGAATAGGTATTGTAAGAAGACAACGGAATTGCAGTAGATGCGGGGAAGTTGGCCATAACAGAGCTACTTGTCAGAACATGGAAATGAATTAAAATATTAAACAATTTTTTCCTGAATTTTTTAATGTACACAAAGGTGTTAAAAAGGCATAAATTATTAAATGGTGTTAAAAAGGGAATAAATTTTTAAAAAGGTGTTAAAAAGGGAATAAATTTTTAAAAAGTTGTTAAAAAGGGAATAAATTATTAAAAATGTGTTAAAAAGGAACAAATTATTAAAAAGATGTTAAAAAGAGAATAAATTATTAAAAGGTGTTAAAAAAGAAATAAACTATTAAAAGGTGTTAAAAAAGAAAAGGCTCAATAATTTATCCTAAGTCAATTTCTATCTTTATAAATTTCGTTTTTGTATGTTGATGGCGGGGTGGTCCTCTCTGGCGGGGCGGTCTTTGGGCTATGACATTTCATTTTCTATTTATTTTCCCTTAATGGCCTTAGGCTTGTTCACGTTTTGTTTATATGTATATAAATGTATATAATCAAACTTAAGAATTTTGCACATTTTTTAAATTAAAGATATATTTGGTGTTTTTATATTAAAACAGATCAATTTATGCGCTTACCTTTTTCCAGGCTTAGTCTGTATTGTGTTTTTCGAAATTTATTTTATATACACCCATCTATAAAAGTTTTAGAGGTCTACAAAAATTAAATTAGTATGATAAATCCTTAATTATTTCTTATAAGAACTCATTAGATAATTTTATTTTTAGATTTTAACCCAATGTATAGGAGTAAATCAAATATTATAGACATTATTATACCTTTGCAGTCAAAAAGGCATTCTTACCTCCTAAAGCCGCTTCAAAAGTTTAAGAGGTCTGGCTTTAAATTTATTATATTTTAAAATAAATTTATACATAAAGTTTAAACATCAATTAATTGATACTATATTTCTGTGAACTCTCCATGAGTCACTGTAGTGCTTACCGGCAATTTTTTTTAGCAGTAAAGTGTACTGTTTCGTCGAAAAAATGAGTCCACGGCATAAATTTTAAAACAAATGGGTATAAATTTTATGCGTTAAACGGTCAGATTGGTTAAAAAAATACATTTGTAATACTTTGAATTACACAACTTCAATATACTATGTATGTTTTTAGCTCAATTTTCTTTAGAATTATTTATTGCCTAAAAATGAGCAAAGGAAAAAACTTACAGAATACGAGAAAGGACAAATAGACGCTTTATATTCTTATGGTATATCTATAACCGATTTTTTAAGAGATATGTATATAGCCTGACTGTTATAGCCAACTATCTGAATTATAGGGGCAACTATGGGAAAAGCCGGTCTCAGGCCGCCCTGCATTATTAGGTGAAAGATCATTAAAAGGTTCATAAATATGTTCTAATGATTCCATATACACCAAGGACATGAAGTCATTGCTGATTTAAATGTTTCTACTGCAACCATTTTGTGGGCAATCCATAAAGACCCAGATATTAAACACATAAAAATGAAAAATTTCTTTTACATTGACTGCTCATCATTTGGAATTACGCTTTATTTTTGACGTAGCTGTATTGGTAAAAGCTCTCAAGTATGTTTTTTGTATAGTTAATATTTTTATTTTCATTGTTTTTATCTTTAGTAATGTCGTTTATGTTGCTGTTCATGTTTCTGCTTGTCCCTTTTGTGGTAAATTCGTATTTATAGTTTTTATTGTTTGTATACAAAAAGAACATACAATGGGGAGGATGATAGATTATAAATAAACAAGGTTAATTAAAAGATGTAAGCAAACAAACACAGTAGTTCTGTAATAGAGCCTTCTTATTTTTGTATATATACAAAAAATTTAAACTATATCATTTTTCATCTTGTGGGATACCACAATTTTGCTCATAGTCACGTAATTTGTACCACTGAATGGGTAAAAATTATATTTTTTGATGAAAAAAAATTAATTTGGACGGACCCAACGGATATAGATACTACTGGCATCATAATAATATGCCAGAGATAAGCTACAGCAAAAGATTTCATGGCGGAGGTGGTATTATGGTCTGATTAGGATTTTGCAATGATCAAAAATTGCAGATACAGTTCATTAACTCTACCATGAACAGTATAGGTGTTGCGAGTATTTAAATAATTTATAAAATAAACCCCTAATTTTGGTAATATCAATATGGTGGAGAAAAACGAGAACCACGATATGACAGACCTAAATACAAGCATGTCAAGATTGAGTTTAGGAATAACTCACAAGAATCTTGAAAATGATATATACAAACTCTTTTTAAGAAAGGAGTATCAAGAACTTAAAGGCAGTGAGAAAGTACGAGCTGTATTGATAAACGCTGACAATGAAATTATTACATGGCATAGGAAAGTACATGGTTATAAAGATATTGCCCTTCTAGACTACGAACATTGGAAAACTAAACTTCTGGATTACTTTAAACAGGAGTTGACGGCGACAAGTTTTTTACAAAGCAAGCAGAAATCTAACGAGACGATATTGGAATTCTTTAAAAGAATGGAAATTGAAGGAAAACAACTTAAACTGAAGGAATCACTCATTCTAGATATTATCAAGAACTGTCTTACTAGACATTCGATTACAATACATGAAGCTATTATAGGTGAAAGAAAGTTTACTGAAACACTTTATGAGAAGCTGAAGGACCTTGATGTGATTTTAAGGAAGAAAGATGAACGGTTTAATAGGAAGAAGAAGAATTTTAGCTCGGAAACCTTTAAAACGAAGAAGGGTGTCAACAATATTACGGCTGAAGATTTAACTAATAAAGAAAATGCGCTTTACATAAACAACAAATATTGTAGTGTTTTAATAGACACTGGAGCGGAAAATAACTACGTAACCTTCGATCTGGTAAAATTTTTTAAATTTACATATTACAAACATGAAACCCCTCTTATTAGATACACATGTCTCCAGGAAAAATTTTATGTAAATTATTATGTCAACTTTCAGTTCGTCTACAAAGGGAAAACTTATGTGGAAAATTTCAACATACTTCCTAAAAGGAAAGATGTGTTCATTATACTAGGACGAAAATTTAGTGAAAAACTTATGAATAACAAATCAAAATGCAAAGAGGAACAAGCAATCAATTCCGCAATCAGTTATAAAACAAAAGAAGTTTCAGAAATAATAGAAGAATTATGTTCAGAAGAAGGAAAAATTGTAAAAGACTACTACTGTAGCATACCAACTAAGCCGGACGCAATAGTAACGGATATTCCATATAAAATCGCACATTCTTACGAGGAGGGAATTGAAAAGGAAATCAGTAGATTAATGAAGAAAGGATACATATCTACATCAAAATCAACATGGCTTAATAACATAAGACCAGTTATAAAACCAAATGGGAATGTTAGATTAACACTCAATCTCATAAAATTAAATCAACTCGTACTATTAGATAAATACAGCTTGCCTAACATGGAAGAAATGATTTTTAAATTAAAAGATATGAAATACTTTACGAAACTGGATTTAAAAGAAGGATTTTTTCAGATTCAACTGAAGGAAGAGGATAGACACAAGACCGCGTTTAGAATCAAAAACAAACTATATCAATGGAATCGCATGCCAATGGGCTTTAAAAATTCACCGGCAGTCTTTCAAAGATACATGGATATTATATTAAATGAAGAAATTGTAAAAACCTGCTATGTTTACGTGGATGATATCCTTATTTTTGGGAAAAATGAGAAAGCACATGATAAAGCCTTTAAGGAAATAGCAGAAATTCTCATAAACAAAGGGTTGATAGTAAACAAGGAAAAATTAGAATACAAAAAGGAGAAAGTAACTTTTTTAGGCCACATAATTTCTCATAACGAAATCAGACCCTTGATTGAGAATAAGAAGGCCATGGAAGAATATCCAATACCAAACAACGTTGAAGAAGTACGCTGCTTCCATGGTATTGTAAATTATTATAGAAAATTTATAAAAGGATGCTCAACTATAATAGAACCAATTCTAAACCTTACAAGGAAAGGCGTAGAATTTGTATGGACAGAAGAATGTGCCAAAAGCTTTGCTAAACTAAAAGAGATATTGTTGAGTGATGTTGTTTTAAAGCAACCAGATTTTACAAAGGATTTTATTCTGGAAACTGATGCCTCGGACTTCGGACTGGGCGCAGTCTTAAGCCAAGAGAGTGACGGAGAGATTCACCCTGTAGCATATGCATCGAGAAAATTACACAACGCTGAACGAAACTATGGAATAAGCGACAAAGAAATGCTAGCCGGACTATGGGGAATGGAACAATTCAGATACTTTCTATTGGGAAAGGAGTTCGATTGGATAACAGACCACAGTGCATTAACAGCACTAAATAGACAAGGAGAAATTAAAAGTGCCAGATTTGAGAGATGGATCGAAAGAATTCAAATATTTAATTTCAGAGTAACTTACAGACCGGGATCAGAAATGAAGCATGCAGACGCTTTAAGCAGAACATCGAACCAGGAAGAAAACACAGTCAACTCAATTAGAACAATCGATCAGGAAACCGAAGAACTTATTATGTCAACACACGAGGATCTAGTGCATAGAGGTTCAAAGGCAACATACGAAAAATTAAAATCATTGAATTATGAAAATATATCAATGGATCAGTGTAGAGATGTGCTAAATAGATGTAACACTTGCAAGATATACAACCCCATCAGAATAAATGGAGTGAGGCATATACAAGCATATGATATAGGTGAAATGGTCTCATACGATATAATAGGCCCATACGAGGGAGACTACATAGTTACAGCAATAGATTATTTTTCAAGAAAGGCATTTGCAGAAATACTCAAAGACAGAACCACAGAGGGTATTTTGAAGTTTTTGCAGAAAGTACATGAAAGCATCCCTATAAGTAAATTAATTTCAGACGGAGCCAAAGAAAACAAATCAAAAATAATTAATTTATGGTGCAAACAACAGAATATTAAACAACACTTCACAACGCCACATCACCACCATTCAAATGGCAGAATAGAAAGATTCAATAGGACACTACAAGAAGGAATAAACAAACAAGCCAAAGATCTATCTCTAAAGGAAAGAATTGATAATGTTATTGATGTTTATAATAATACAAATCATTCTGCTATCAAAATGTCACCTAACCTAGCACAAGACCCCAATAGAAGGAATGAGATTAAGGAAAACCAATTTGAATATATTATTAAGAAACATAAGAATATGATACAAGATACGACTAGGAAATATGTCCTGGGAGACCTCGTCTTTATAAAAGACGAGAAAATTAAAATAAAAGGTCAACCCAGATTTAATAAGATAGGAACAATAGTAGAAGTCGGAGAGCGAGACACTTACAAAGTAAAAATATATGGAACTAGCAAAAAGTGGCAACGACACGCGGATCAGCTTAGATATATGGAGCCGGAGGGGGCTTTAATCCCCCGAGAGGATGTTGCGAGTATTTAAATAATTTATAAAATAAACCCCTAATTTTGGTAATATCAATAATAGGCTATTGCAATATGCTTTCCGAGCCTCTTCCTCCTTTTATAGAGGTAAATAAAGAAAACCGATATGTATTTAAACAGGATAACGCTTCGTTTCATAGAGCTAAAAATATAATGGAATAGAAGTTATAAGATGGCCCTCAGTAAGTCCTGATTTAAATCCCGTGAAATTCTATGGTAAGAAATGTCTTAACATGTATATAAAGATGGAAAACAATACGACGACGAGCAAGACCTAGGAAATGCGATCCTATAAGCTTGGGATTCGATTAGCCCAATGTTGTTGAAAAAATATGCAATTGGAATGCAGAAAATAATGCTTGATGTGCTAATCAGGCGTGGATCATGTATATATAAATAATTCTAAAAAAAATAAATAAAATTAAGCGAAAAACATGAATAGTATTTTTTGTAGTTGAATTTAAAGCATAAAAAATGCATTTTTTTTAATCAATCTAACCGTTATATGTAAAAAATTAATATTCATTTGTAATAAAATTTATGCCGTGGACTCATTTTTTTTCACAAAACAGTACATTTTACGGATCAGTGGGATTATCTCCCTCAATGCGGGAGATAATCCCTCTGATTACCATTTGAGGGAAATAATATTTTTAAATTTTTTTATTTTTTACCCCTCAATTATGAGTTTGAATAATTTTGAAAAAGAAATAATTCGAATGAGCGAAGATACTCTCATTGATTTTCTAGTTTACAATAATAATTATAATTAATAATTTAATTGTTTATTGATTAATTCTTATTGGAGAAAGTCAACAGCATCCAGACATCATCTCATCATTCTTACTATACTGATTTTATTACATCACAGTTTCTTCACTCAGCTTATCATTTGTGTATATCTAGTCAGGAGTTCTTTCAGCGGCCTCCAGAAAACTCCCCTTTCCTCAATCTCAACATTGCGCATTATCAGCGCCAGCATACCACTATGGGCCTCGCTTTGTAGGAAGAATGTTTCTACCCCCGTAAGGGAACTTACAGGGCCGACAACTGGTAGTACGCTACCAGACCAGGGTTTCACTGAGCTTGTGGTCGGAGTATGCGGTATGGGTCTAATGACCGTGATGGACTCTCACCATCCCACGCGAAATGCTAGAGCTTCACCAGCTTGCTTCGCCCTTCCCAGGCGGGTCTTCAGATGCAATTTCTTGCTTGTAGGTCTCCGAATAGGACCTTCAAACGCTTTCACAGCTACGGCAATTGGTGCCGACCTAGAGAGGGCTATGCCTTTTCTCACCAATTCTAGGACATTTACAACCCTTAGTCGACGCTCTTATAGAGCTAACGATACGACTTTACCGACAAATATTTATTGACAATTGTTGTGTCAACGCCATTTTTACACAACGATTCGCACTGCCGGGACTCGAACCCGGGACTTCTAGCATGAAGTCAACAATGTCACCACTCGGCCATCAGTGCTTTCTAGTTTACAATAATATTCTTTGTAGTGGCATGATATGTGAAGCATGTAAGGTATTGATGCAGCGGAAAAGTTATTTAAAAGTTAAATATAAATATGCTTTTCAGTGTGTTAAATCAAACTGTGGGAACTATAGAGAAATGATTTCTATACGAAAAGGTAGTTTTTTTGAAGATTTCAGAACTTCATTTCTGGATATCATTCAAGTACTTATAAAGTGGGATCAGTGGGAATATCTTCCACAATGTGGGAGATATTCCCACTGATAACCATTTGAGGGAAATAATCCCACTGATCCCATTTTACTACTAAAAAAAAGCCGGTAAGCACTATAGTGACTCATGGAGAGTTCACAGAAATATAGTATCAATTAATTGATGTTTAAACTGTATGTATAAATTTACTTTACGATATAATAAATTGGTCGCGTAATTTACTTTAAAAGTTTTGCCCATTTTTTAAAAGTTTTTCCTTTTTTCAAAAAAATTAACATTTCTCAAAAGAATTGGAATAAATAGAAATAAAATATTAAAAAGTTTTGCCAAGAAAATAAAAAATTAAAATCAAGAACAATTGAAAAAAAAATGAAAAATATTAAAACATATTGTAGGCACATAGACAGCTATAAAAAGCAATAAAATGCATAATTACATCATATTTAATGTTAAGAACTTTCATTTAGTTTTTGTTAAATCTTTCGAAGAAAAAATCTTTCGAGGTGTTTTTTTGAAAGTTCATATTTTTTATAAAATTGGCCTGTTTCGGAATCAAACTCAGAGTAAGTAGAGTGCATCGATGATTATAGACCACTGCGCCAGTAGTAAATGTAAGTATAATTGTAGTTCAAATATTATTAAGACATAATAATTTTAGACAGTTTAATGTTACATTTGAGGTGTATTTTGTGTTGGAGATTAATTTATATTATCTGTTCTTTAAATTTACAACATCAAAACTTAATTTATTCGAAATTAATAAGAATCTGAAAGTAGAGTACTAATATATGTAACATCTAAAGAAATAATCAAAGTTTAAGTTCCTATATATCATCATCTTTTTTTTATCTATTTAAAATTTTTTATTTTAATACCCATGGAATAAGTAAAAAAAGAGAACGGTAGGATGGAAACTCGAAACTGTAAATGAATACGTCTTTAATATACATTCTTGGGTAGCATGTTGTACCTCCGATAACTTAAAGGACAAGACTGTTTATTATTATTATAAAAATAAAAATGCAGTAAATTGTATGGCTAGGCTACGTGTTACCTATGACCACTTTGAGGATTATGTACTTACCATTTCTAGTGATGGTAATCACTGTGGCGATTTCGATATTGGCCACCCCAATCTAAAAAGGCTCAAAAATATATGGTAATTGAGCTATATAAATCTGGTGTAACTAGACTTCGAAACATTAAGGTGTCTGTAGATTCCAAAATCCCAGAAATCGGAAATACTAAAATTTATAAGATTGTAAGTGCGCTAAAGGAGCAGTAATTAAAAAGTAGTGAGGATATTACCTTAAAGATTTAATACAGATCTACATTAAGTATTCCAAAAATGCAGTCAGTAAAGATAATTCTGAGCAAAAATTTGCTAATCAACAAGAAGCTACAGGCTCTTATGTCTTGGCATATGAAACAAAATCCATAAGAGTTTTGATTGCTAATGATCTTTTGTTAGAGCATCTCATTGCAACAAAAAATATTTATGTTGATGCAACTTATATGCTTACTATATATGGATTTTCTATATTAGTAGTGGGCATAACAGATGCAAATCGAAGGTTTTTTGTTCCGCAATTTGTATTGCTCAGAATGAAGATTCTGACACATATTTTTGGATATTTAAAAATCTTCTAGATTTATTAAGAAGTGATAAAAATTATGTCATTCAAAGAAATACATCGGAGATAATGCAAAGCAGATTACTGCAGCTGTTAAAAAAGAACAAATGATTCATTACGAACCAACTGCTGGGCCAACATATTTAGACTTATGGGCTCCTGCTTTAAATTGTTGCCAAAGGGATTGCGGGGGATCTATACAGGAAGTTTATTTCATACAAGCACTTACTAAAAAGTCTCTTTTTACCCAAGGTTTGGACTTATTTATAAGTAAGTACACTAACTGAAAAAAAAACAGAGAGATTTATCGTGCAATTTAAATCGAATTATATAGAGAACAATGGAAATCGATATGAAGCCTATGATACATTTAGTCCCTCTACTAATAATGGTTTAGAAAGATTCAACCACACTATAAAAGATAAATACGTCAAATGGATGAAATGTGATTTGAAAGCTTCTTAGAAGTAATTATTAGAATCTTAAATGACTTTGAGAAATTGATACCTAATATCAATAAAATTCAATACACAAAAAAGGAAATGGAATCAAAAAACTTGGAAGTCGTTAAAAGGGTATATCGAAAAATGGAAAAGCTGTAAGATAAGACTTCAGACAGATCAAAGCAAGCGATATCTTTGAGCATTGCTTAGTTTCAGTAGAGATGCCAAGGAACAACTTGATTTATAAGAATTTTTTTTACAAATTTTACTAATTTTGCCGATTTTAAAAAGTTTTATGAAAGTATTAGATTTCTGACAGTCAAAAAGACTATATTGCATTGGACGGACATCTTTTGTTCATGTGAATTTTTAGTAAGGTAAAAATGTATTCATATTTATCAATATTTAAAGAGAATAAACAACAGATCTAATAGAAATTTCACTTTTAAGTATAAAGGAGAACGTGGGGAGACCAAAAAAAATAAAGCAAAAGTCGGCTCTTTCCAATGAATAACAATTAAATATAGTATTCAATCTATTTTGTGTAAAAATATAAATCCTTTTTTAAATTTTTAACCTTACTTAGACAAACAAATCGAAATACAGACACTGTTTATGATCTAATTAATTGATTTGTAATTCGATTTTATACAGAGGCATTAAAACATTGAGTTATGCAGCAAGTTTTAAATATAATTTTATGGGCTGCAATTTGACTGATGCGGGTCTTCTAGCGCTATTTGCCTACATTCAAAAATTTACAAATTCTAGGGGTTAAAAAATAAAAAAATAAATAAAATTAAAGGATATTGTTGCTTTGGAGTATCGTAAACCTACCATGTAGGCAAATAGCGCTAGAAAAGCAAAACAACCAAATATAATTATGTAAATCGAGAGCATTTTCGATATATAAAAATGACTAAATCAACTTTTAATAAACAATTTTTATAATTTTAATACCAAAAATTGTACATTTTGCACTAATAGTTAGGTTTCGCGTCCATATATTTTGTGTTTCTTAGTTTTTTTTGTAAAATATTTTTTTTTATTTTATTGTGTTCTGTACTCCTACAAAAATTGGAAGTAAAGATACAATCTTCATAGATGTTAACGTTCTAATAGAATTTCTACTAGAACACAACATGGTGCTACATTAACTTTTTGTGCCATTTTAACAAACCCAAAAAATCATGCTCCTAAAAAGTTTTAACTTTCAATTTTAAGATATTTTACCTTTACTTTTTTTTGGCACAAAAAGTTAATGTAAAGGTAATTTTTGAAGATTATTTCTTAAGTTTTCATCCATCTTATTGGGGTTAAAATTTTTAAATTTTTAACCCCAATAAGATGGATGAAAACTTAAGAAATAATCTTCTTGAGGAGCTAGCTGTACTATCCCCATTCGCTCCTATATTTACAGACAACGCTGCAGCACTTGAGTTGCTACAGCGTTGTAAGATAGTACCAAGAGCAATCCCCTGTAATAAGGAAGGATGTGAGGGTACAATGATAATGTACTCACATGCCAGCTCTACTGATGGTGTGGGGGTCACATGTCAAAACAGAAGATGTCGTAGACGACTCTCTGCTAAGAAGGGATCCCACCTGGAAGGCCTCAATATTGAATTCTGTAAGATACTTAGGGTAATGCAATCCTGGGTATTAAATGATCACTGTTATCAGGGCTCTTACTATTGTGAGGTTTCTGAAAACACCTTTATTAAGATAAAGGACAAGATCATTTCGAGGATAAGAGCTGGCGGGAGTCTTATGGAGAAGATAGGCGGTCCGGGGATGAGGATACAGGTAGATGAAACCTGTATTTGTAATGGTAGGATCATTTCCAACCCCAGTTCAATGTATGATGACATGACTGGTTTACAGTGGATTATAGGTGGGGTTTGTGAGACTGATAGTACTAAGTTCTTCCTGGCATTGTTGCCCAATAGGAAATGGGAGAGTATAGTTGAGGTCTTCAGGGAGTAAGTGATTCCAGGAACCATCATATCCTAGAGCTTGTCAGGTGTTTGGGAGTGAACACCTAGTTGTTAATCATAATCATGGGTTTGTTAACGCGGAGGGTGTTCATACCAATAGAATTGAGAATTTATGGAGCCATTTCAAGCAGGAATATAGAGCGAGAAATGGGCTAAACAAAACCAGGGTTCCCAACTTTATATATGAATTTTGGTGGCTAAAAAAAAATATTAATATAGAAACTCCGCAACGTCCCCCAGAGGACTTATATCTGTTCTTGAGCTGTTCCAGTATTAAAGTTTTAGTTTTATTTATTTATTTATATTTTTTTTAAAATTCTAAAATGGCACAAAAAGTTAATGTAGCCCCCACAACATTATTCCAAGAGTTTTAAGTTGTGAAAACTGTGGAGGCAATGCCACGCTGAGGGAACTTGCCAATAATTCAGGCTCTATAATTTATAGATGCCATAGGCGTGAGTGTCAGAAAAGGCATTCTCTGTTTCACTCACGCATTCCTTTGACAGATATAGCACACTTATTATAATATTTGAAGCTCGATGCTAACTATTTTCAGCTTAGCATGTATCTTGATATTGCCGATTCCACAATTGCGAGATATAAAGCCCTTCTTAACGATTGTTATGTAAGGTATTTAAATCAAAGACCATTATGGCTAGGCAGAGAGGGAGTAATAGTGGAGGTGGATGAGAGTGTGTTGTCTCGGGGCGGCATAATACATAACCCTACCAGCACCGACGATGAGTATCGTGATACTGTCTGGATTTTAGGCTCGGTAGACCGTACTCCGGAACGGAATTTTTACCTATTAAGAATACCTGATCGGACCATTGCTTCACTAACAGAAGCGCTGAGAGATATACATCTACCGGGAACTATTTTATACACTGACGGTTACCCATCCTATCCAGCCACTGCCCTTAATTTAGGCCTGGAGCATCACGTAGTTAACCATTCGATGGGGTTTAGAGCTGAAGATGGAACTCATACTAACAATATCGAGGGATTTTGGGCTCACATGAAGAGTATAATAAGAAAGGAGCATGGTGTGCAGAGAGCGAATATAGATAGATGGTTGATATAGTATTCTGGTCTTCTAGCGAATTCTTCCTACATATAAAAAGAGGGGTTAAAAATTAAAAAAAATAATTTTCTAAATGAACTCTTGTAGAAATATGTCAATAAACTAAAAGGTTTAATGATTTAAAGTAAAAAATACATTCAAAATATCAATAAATACAGTCAACCCCGGCTAATCTGGGCACTTTTGCACGTAAAATTTCCAAAAATTTGAAATTTGCCTCGTTTAGGCGGGGATGCCTCGAATGGCCGGGGAATCGCCCCGATTAATAAAAAGTCGATATTTGGAATATTTAATGATAAAAAAAAACAAAATTTAAAAATTTTTTAAAAAATTATTTTTTGAAAAATAAAATTAATATTATCATTTCTTATTAATAAACCACCTTGACAAATCTCACATATTCTTATTTTTTAACTTCTCTTTATGTAAATAATTTAAAATTGTTTTAACAACTTTAAAACAGGTTTAGTTACATTAACATCGTTTCTTAAGATGTCACTTGTCTTATTCATACAATCTAACACATCAGAAATTTCGGCGGCTGATAAATTATGAACTTGTTCTACCACTAAATCTTCCTCTTACATAAAGTCAATTTCATTGTTATTAATCATTTCGACTATTAGCTCATCATCGATATCACAATCTACTATTTTTTCTTCTGCAAACTCGATGATATCTTCAAAGTCTATTGTTTGATCCATATTTAAATTCTCTATCATATGAATCAATTCTTCTTTATCGTCAGCATCGTCTAAAATGTTTAAATTTGATTGGCTGATGTTTTGCTAAAAAGTGGAGAGTTTTTAAAGCATTTTCTAATTGTATTTGGTTCAACCTCTTCCCAGGCAAAATATGAAAACAAGATCGCATCCTTGATGATTATGTTTTAATAGGCTTCGATAATTGAAATTCCTTGAATATTATCAGTCATATGAATTACACGCCTAATTAAATTTTTCCTAAATTTACATTTGGAGGATCTTATAATTTCCAAATTTAATGGCTGTATAACTCCAGTAGTATTTGGTGGCAAAAAAGACCTTAACATGACTATATAATCCTGTAACTTTATGGGCAGGACAGTTGTCAACAAGCAACAGATCCTTCTATTTGCCAATTTCATCTTCTGATCAAGTTTTCCTAAATATACATTGAAAGTTGAACTCGTCATCCAGCTTTTCTGTGAATGTGTATAGTCCACATACTGGTGAGTATCAAAATTATTTAGAGATCTTGGCCTTGCAGCATTTCCAATGACTAACGGCATTAGTTTCTCCCCCTATGCAGAAACAGTAAATGCGATGGTGATTCTTGTCAACAGCTTTTTAAATCCTTTAATGGGAGCTGAGGAAATACTTTTGGCAGGCATCATTTCAAAATATACGCCCGATTCATCCATATTATAGATATCTTTCTTATCGTATTCATTCAAGATTACTTTAAGTCCTTCTATTGATGTTTCTAGGGAGTCGAGGTTGACGTCAGCCATTTCACCTTTAACAGTATGATTTCAATCCCTTTCTTTCCTTGAATCTGCAAAGAGTTCCTTTAGACAACGTAAAATTTTGAATTCCAAACTGAGTTGCGAATTCTTCGGCCTTATTTCTTATTATATCGTCTGAAACTGGATTGTTTCTTGATTCTTGTAAATCAATCCATATTTTAAAAGCCTTTTCGACATCGTAAAACTTGCCTATAGAAACTTTTTTGGCATTAGGATTGGCCAAGCTTAAAAATAAATTTTTGACAGTGGCTTTATTTTTAAGTAAATTCCCAATGGTGGATTTGCCGATAGATTTATTAAATCTAATGTCGAATATATTTTTTAACTCACTGTGGCTAGCTTTTGGGTGTTTTTCGCTATATAAAATAATTTCATATTTTTCCTTCACCATCAAATGCTCAGCCATAAATAAGGGTAAAAAAAAATTTATATACAATGAGTAAATTCTATAAAGTAAGTCTCGATTAGGCGGGGATGCCTCGATTAGAAAAACTGGTCAAAAACTACCGTAAAAATGCTTGTATTTTATTTTGTGCAGAAATCCAGTGTCTCGATTAGGCGGGGTCTCGATTAAGCGGGGTTGACTGTATCTCGGCAAATTCTTCTGTAGATTTTATTACATAACGTCTTTTAAACGTGTATTGTATTAGCCAGTTATCAAGGTTAGATCCATGGACACCATTTTCCTTTCTCATAGTACCATTCATATGACTCCAAACCCCTTCAATGTTATTAGTCTGGGTTCCATAACTAGATACAAATCCTTCAGAGTGATTTACTACATGATGTTCAAGGCCCAGATTGGCCGCAACTTGGGGATATGATGAATGTCCATCGGAATAAAGTATTGTGCCTCGTAAAAAGCCAAGGTAAGCTTCATTTAGCGTGGCTATCTTCATATCTTCTACCCTTAACACGTAGAAGTTTTTAGGGTTGAACGCTCTATTAACGCAACGAACCAAATACTGTCTACAGTCAAATCATCATGTGATGTAGGGCAACAGATTATCCCCTTCGAGATTAAACTTTCATCTACTTCTACTATATGCCTGGAACACCTAAAAACACTGGATTCTGAAAATAATATGCTTGGTAACAGATGAGAAGAAGATCTATATATCTTGCAATCGTAGTATCGATATGAATTAAAAGTGGTAAAGCTGAAAGTAATTAACATCAAGCATCAAAAAGTAAGAAAAGATGCATTACCTTTGTTAAAGAAAGTTAGGAGTGAAAAGAGGATAACTCTGTTTTAACAGCCTCTTCTTCTACATCTATACATTACTGTTGTAGACGCCGGTGTAATTTCATGCATCCTTGCTTGTCCATTGTACCTTGAACAAGAAACATTTTCATAGAGTATGCCATTAACCAGCATAAATGTTTTTAGTTTCTCCATGTTGGTAAATATTTTGTCTGTAACCTCTATTCTCATTGTTGAAGGGTAACTTTGTTTTTTCAAAAATCAATTTTTTGCTTATCTAGCGAATTCTTCCTACATGAGAAAAATAAAATTTTATCCTTTAGATATAACATAAAATTATTTATTTTTTTAATTTTTAACCCCTAAATTTCAAATGTAGGAAGAATTCGCTAGAAGCCCCCAGTATTTTTTTTAAAAGAAGATATATAATGAATACGTCTAGTGAAGAATTTGGTGAAATGTTTATTGAAGTGTTGAAGATATTTTTTGAAATAAATCATTAATGTTTTTTAATTTTTAACCCCTCTTTAAAAAAATTTAAATGTAAGCAAATAGCGCTAGAAGACCCAGATAACTGATGGAAAAATGGAAATACCGATAAAACAAAAGACTAAGGCTTTAGAATTTAAAGAACCGAATAACAAGACAGAAGTAAGAGGATAGATGGGATTTACTGCATTTTTAGCCGATTTATCAAAAATTACGCTGCGAAAATGGTACCTATATACGACACCCTTAAAGGAAAGAAAACAGATAAGTTTATATTCACAGAAGAAGCTAAAAAGATGTTTAAAGTTATTAAGGATGAAATAATTGAATCAGTTGTCCTCACACTGCCTGATTTCGAAAAGAGATTTTATCTGTATACAGACGCGTCGGACTTCGCGATGGGTGCAGCATTAATTCAAGAATACGTAGATGGGCCCAGACCAGTGCCTTTTATTTCAAAGAGATTCTCACCACTACAGGCGAAGTGGCCCAGCCATATGCCAAGGGTGTGCCCTAGAAAGCTTTATTAATGTTTTTTACTTGCTGAATGGCTTTTTGATTAATTAAAGGTTATTTATTATTATTTTATTGATTTTCACCACCAGAGACAAACTACACAGTTACAGAGAAGGAATGTTTGCAATTATTTGGGCTACAAAAAAATTTATGATATATTTGATTAATGAATTCACCACCAGAACGGACCACAAAGCTTTGCAATGGTTACTAGATCTGAAAGAAACGTCAGGAAGACTACTAAGATGGACGTTACAATTACAACAATACAATTACATAATAGAGTATATCAAAGGGACCGGAAACATTATAGCTGACACTCTAAGTAGAAAAACAGTATGTATGATAGAAATGATTAAGAAAAGATCCGGATTAACCCCAGAAGCGAAAAAAAGGATATGATATTTAGAAGTCATCATGAGTAAGGCCATGGCGGCATAGTAGCAACATACGTATTGACAGTTAGAGAAGCTGCATGGACAGGAATGTACAAAGAAATTAAAAACATGATTAAAGATTGTGAAGTGTGTAACAAATTTAACAGAGGACCGCAGAGACTGCAAAAATACAGAATAAAGCTTACGAATCCGCTAGATAAAATAGGAATTGATATTGTCGCCCCATTACCAAAGACTGAAAATGGTAACAGATTTATCGTAGTAGCAACAAATTACATTACAAGATGGATAGAGGCTAAAGCACTGAAAACAAAATCTGCCTAAAAACGTCGCTAAATTTATACTCAACATGGACCCCAAAAGAAATAGTATCTGATCAAGGAAAGGAATTTGTAAACGGAGTCGTAGGAATTATTTGCAGGATAATGAATACAAAGAAGTCGACAACATCAGCATTTAACCCAAAGTGTAACGGCGCTACAGAAAGAGTAAACCAAACCTTAATAGGGAAACTGGCTAAGATGGTAAAAGAAAACTGAACAGAATGGGATAAATATCTGCCCTATGCCTTATACGCATACAGAATATCCCCAGGATATCAACAGGAAAATCGCCGTTTGAACTACTTTATGGAAGAGATCTAAATTTGATCAGCGGAGACAATAAAGAAATTTATGACTTGAATAAATCAAATCAATTAATTTTTGAAAGAATAAATGAAGCAAGGAAAATGTGGCTAGAGATTGAAAAGGAAATCAGAGAAAAAGAAATTAGTAAAATAAAGACAAGCAACGATACAGAAGACCTAAAAGTCGGAGATATTGTAAGGCGCAGGAAGACCCAAGTCTAGAAAGAGAATAAATTGGACACGAAATTTGATGGGATCTATAGAATTATGGAAACAATAGGAAAAGGATGTTACAAGATAGGGACACCTGAAGGGAAAGTGCACAAAGTCAATAGGAAAGACATCATGCCTATGGAAGAATCTGATCCAAAAGATTGGATCGCTCGGGAGGAGAGGAGAGTGTCACATGAAGCCTCTCCTATAACCCTAAGAATACCTAAACAAGGGAAACCCTACTTCTATTTTTATTGAGCTGTAATTTAATTTAGTTGACTAATTGATGTAAAAATGAGATCATAATTCCGAAGAACAAGCATAGCTAAATTGTCTCTTATTTGCGTGCTAAATACTTTATTTCTTATATTTTAAAATTATTTTTTCTTTTTTATTTTTAATTAACTTTTATTCTAAATTAAAAATAAAATATAAAAGCAGAGAATTTACCCCAAGGATGAAAGACGCATCAAACTACAAAACTGACAACAAGAACTCAATAAACGATTTAAATGAAATAGAAACCCCGAGCACTGCAGGGAGCAGCTCATTTTACAGTATCATATACCAAACTGTCTTCTACATATGACAACGCCATGAGTGCTTTGACATATTTCTTCACAGCGGGGCATCTAAATATCCATACCATAAATTATTTTCTTTTAGTTTCTTGTTAAGATTTCGTCCATATGAAACTGGCAGCCGGAGATTCGAATGCCTTGAAACGCGCACATGAGAGAAATTATCGAGGCCATTTCAAAATCAGTTTCCACTGCAATGGGATTAAAACTCCCCTCGATCTCGGATAACACGCGATTAAGCTCCATATATGTGTTTAGGCTTTTATCGGGAAGCAATGCATATACAACGGGAATAACATTCCTTCCAACGAGGACCGAAATGGTAAATAGTTGATAATAGGGCCTAGGAACTACACTAAAAGTCCCATCAACACATATTATAGGAGACGTCTTTAATAATTCCATCTTAGTTCTAGAGTAAAACATGCAAAAATTAACTCCCGTTAAAATATTCCTTCTTCTGTCAGGGCCAAACTGATAGAATTCCTCATTTCTCTTCGTATTTGCCAAATACGATCCAATTCCAAGGACATCATTTATATGTGGGCCAGGGTTTATCAATTTGCTTCGATGACGCCTCAAGGTCCTGGCTATACTGGTAGGGTTTTCCAATGCTACAAATACATCGTCATGAGCGCCGGTCAAAACCTTTGACATACACTCTCGAGTTGACCCTAGAGATTGTGACATCTCCAACTTCATCAAGTAGACGGTTTTTAGCTTAAAACCAGCTTATGGTCGCCGTGGTGGTTATGAACACCATCTAAATTAACAACTATTGCGCTTTGTTCTACGCAGCGTAAAGAAGTTGCTTTTGCTTTACAACTACGCACCGAACATTTCCACTTTGTGGCTCCAATGCCCTGCCTCTTTATGTAAAAAAGAAAGCCCATATGTATGAAAGCCGGCTTCTCTCTAGTTGTTATGATCACTTCTGCTTCTATTTCTCCTACTGCATTTTAAAAAATATAGGGGTAAAAAGTGGGATCAATTGTCCATGCTCCTAAGATTATATCAAAGATGGATGGAAGTCCTAGCTCACGCCCTTCTTGTTCTATACGGTAAAAAAATAATTCTTCTTATTCCATCAGATAATCAGGCCGTCTTTCTAAGGGATAATTTAATACAGAAAAATGAATAAATTTAGCACGTATAAGCTCTTCTTCATCTTTTAGCTTACTTACAAGCATTACAATGCTATGCCTACATAAACCAAATGAGTTGGCGAAGGCATTATGCCAGCACTCTTTAACGTTATTTGTTCTAGGTATTTCGGGGTCATTTTAAATTATAAGATTGCCAAATAAAGGGTGGAAATCGGCAACTTGAAGACACAAAGTTTTCTAAAGAGTAAATTTAAACAGGAACTATTGATAAAGGAAATCCCGGCGATTCTTTTAAAAGGTTAAATTGCGATTCGACCTCTGAAAAGCGTACATACGATAATGCGGAAAATGCCTTGGTGTACTTTCTAAATGCGTTACTTGTAGCATATACATTTGATAGTCCCAACCCCTTAATTTGTCCATCGATAGCCTGATTCAGGTGAAATAAGAAGCCATAAATACGCGCACCAAGATAGCATTCTCTCAATGCATTTATGGCTGATATTTCATAGTAGGTCTTAATAATTAATGAAGTTAATGTTTCAACAATCCTCAAAATGGTGTTAAAATAGGCAGTGTAAGTGATTTGGCTTTTATTCTTCAATATACCAAAAATACAAGGGAAACGTAATCATTCTTGATAGTGGAAATAGTATAAAGTTGCATGTAAGGATCAGGAACAACGGAAAAAGTACCGTCAACTGCCCAAATAAAATTCGTCCTAAGCTTCTCAATGACACTATCAGAAAAAAAATATAAGAAAATTATCATTTTCGATCGAATCCTTCTATTTTTCTGGGTCGTATTGAAAAAAAGATCAGACAAATGAGTGATTAAAAGATTGTTTTTTGACTTTAGTGTTAGGTTGGCGTATGGTGTGGGGTTAAGATTTTTAACCTATAGTCTCTAAGGACCCGGAATACGTTATCAAAAGGACCAAGCGCTCTCAATATATTCAACGAAGCGCCTTTAATGCACGAGTAGGAAACGTTTCCAGGGCTGTCATTCGAATCCAACATCTTCTCTTTCATCTTATTTATTAATGGCCTCGTCGCTGTTGGGAGGATGGTTATGTGGCCTGTAAAGGGTAAAAGTCAAAAGATGAAGTATATAGCCTAAAACTGTTCTTGCTGTTCCTGTACAAGTTCGTACAATACATGACCAACGAGCCGTTGATTGGGACTTTCCTCGTATCCTATATATGTGACTATCGTCGTCAATAATTTGATCTCCTCCACATTGGCTTTTTATAAGTATCATTTTAGGGCAAAATATAAAAAAATTGTTATTCGCCAAATTACCAATATTTAAAGGAACAAAAAACATCAAGATTAAAATTTTCTTATTATAACAAAGGTAAATGTTTTAAAGTTGTCAAAATAGATAGTATTTATATAAATTTTTTATAACATAAAATTATTAAAAAAATCTGAAATAAACTAAAAAAATATATTTTTACTTTCGGTATCGTTTGATAATTCGATAAATTATAAACGGTCCCGATTTTTTTGTTCTAATTTTCAACCCCTAAATCTATAAAATTATATTTTATCTAATGATTTATATTTTTCCCCAAGATTTATTTTTTCTATTTATAAAATTTTCTAAATTTTTACCCATGGAAGGAGAAAAAGAAAATTAAGAATAATTGAAAAATTTTAAATTATGTAAAATCAGAATTATGCATTAATAGCATAATAATTATGTAAGTATGCTTTGGCTAAAGGGATCATATAATAGACGCATTTGAGGGTCTACATTTTTATTTTTTTAACCCCTATTTTCATGTCCCAAATCATCGAGGAGCAAGATTAGAACACAAATAAGTAAGTCATTTTAAAGAAAAAAACAAAAGAATTAAAACAATTATAAATTTAATAAAAATCTAATAAATCTTCTAAATCTCTCATCAGGATACAATCTCGAATACATAAACAAATTAAGATAGGGACGGATAGTTTTCCTGTTTCGGTTTCTTACAGGAATAGTTCTTTTAACAGCAGACCAACTGCCTTCTATAGTATTGGTATGTACATTTGTAACTGGGTCTACAAAATGCCTACTATGGTTTACGGTAAAGTGAGTATAACCAAGTTCATCTAGGCCAATATAGCCTTTCCAACAATCCGTATATATTATGCTACCTTTTTTTTTTACATATTTCTGAATTAAAGAATGTAATGTTTCTTTATCACGTTTCTTCACGGGTATCAATACAATCCTACGGGCGGGAGTTCTTTAAACCAGACCCAAGACCTAAACACCGTCCACTCTGTGCCCTTTATTGTATTTTCTCTTGCCAAATTTGCTTTCGTCGATCTCTACAACAATTCCATTTCCACCAATTTGAAAATCAAGGGGTGCTAATCGCCCAATTGCTCTAAGAATTTTCCTAATAGCATGATTACTAATTGAAGTCAAAAACTTAATTTGCTTGGATGAAGTATTGTACAACCTGAGAAATATGACTTGAGCAATTTGCAAAAAAGGAAGATGTGCATTAAAAAACGGCTTTGTTTTAAACAAAGTCAAATATTTCCAGCATTTTCTTCTAGTATATCTAATCATGTTTTTAGCAACAAGAATTGGACTGAAACTGCCTAAACAATACGGACAAAATATGTCTTTGATTCTTTTAAGAATCTCAAAGTTCAAAATGTCCTCAATATTACTAAAATTTTCTTGCTCCTCAATGATTTGGGACATGAAAATAGGGATTAAAAAAATAAAAATGTAGACCCTCAAATGCGTCTATTATATGATCCTCAGCTCCGTATGCTTTTATAGCAACAATTTTGTACTATAAAAAGGTTTGTCTTAAACTTTCTCTAATATAATTATAAAAAAAGGTGTAAACATTCCAATAGAAGTTAATTAGTAAACTAAAATTATTTATTATTAGATCTTTGATAAATATGAAAAGAATAGAGTTTATACATATATCCAAGTGTCTAAAGTGAAGTTTTATAATGGCGTATTTATCGTGAATTTTAAAGAGCGTTATTTGACAACTTTTTATGCTGCTACATCAGTTCATACAAGATTGTTATGATTATGCATAAGCACCTGAGTATAAGATAAATACCTCAATTATCCATTTAATTAGTTCAAAGATTATATTACGTTTACATTATTGATATTTAGTCTTTAACGCTTATAAGTTTGCCTTAACTTTATACTCAAATGTAATTTCGTTTTAGTTATCAAAAACTATATTTATGTCACATCTACACAAGAATGCAAATTAATACAGTTTATGGCATCATTTTAATTAACTTATTTATTACATCATTTTAATTTGACTTATTTATTACATCATTTTAATCTAAAGTTTTTTATATTACATCATTTTAATTTAACTTATTTATTACATCATTTTAATTAGTGTCCTGTACTGAAGGTACTTGGCCGTGTTCAAAATAATATTTAATTAAACTTTTTATTCCCTATTTATTCCCAGTGCTCTTTTAAAAGCTAATACTACTACTATGGTTACTACTAGGGCCGGGATTTTGGCGGGCTTTATCCCTAAATCCGGCATTAACACCTTAGCCCGCCAAAAAAATCACCCAAAAATAAACTTCCATATTATGTAAAAACTATAAATTT
>CATOAI010000016.1:0-15239 GCA_951361185.1 Ochropacha duplaris
GGCCTATGAGTAAAATTTTTAAGACACAAAATACAGAATTTAAAGAAGACGTATTAGTGACAAATTTAAACACAAAATATTGTAATTTATAACAAAGGAATATTAAAATTTAAAGGATTTGTTAATTGGGTTTTTAAATTTAACAGTCCATCAAATTATTTATTTAAATTTCATTGATGCTTTAAAATGGATTAATTATAATTATTATATTAAAAATTGAAAATTTTTAGTGTCAAACTATCTTCTTTAAAATTCATTCTGAGCTAAAATATGTTTTTTTTCCGGCGGTCAAATTGGCCAAAAAAAAAATAAAAATTTTTATCTTCTCGTTTTATTTATATTTTCGAGATTTAGAAGATAAAATTTGAAAAAATTATAATAGACACGATTTGAAAATTTTAAAAGCACAAATATAATCTTTTTCAATAATGATCAGCGCAGTCAATAGACATTTAGTTTTACTCATAAATATTCTTTTTAAAAGATACTTGTAGCAAATGCTATATAAAGAAGTTGTTAATTGCATATCCGAAATAAGTACAATATGTTACAAATTTTGAAAAAAATTTAAATATCAATTTGTATAAAAGACTGCTTGCTAACAATTAAATCCTGTGCAAAATTTTTGTATTAAGTCTTGTATTTTGACATTACAGATCTAATTTAAATATTTATTTTGTAAAATTGGCCCGCCATGACATTTAAAAAAGATGAAGGCCGGACTGAATATAATTTGCTAAAAAATAGCGAAAATCGTCTCCTTTAAAGTCTCTAGAGACTTGTTAAATTAAAACCTTAATTTTTTAAACAAAATCACCATAATATTTTAACGATATTACCTAAATCATGTAAAAAATTTCGTTAATTAAACTAATACTAAAAAAATAACGTAAAACTATAAAATTCTATATTTTGTCAATGGAATTCTATATGTTGTCAATAAAATTCTATATTTTGTCAATAAAATTCTATATTTTGTCAGTAAAATTCTATATTTTGTCAATAAAATTCTATATTTTGTCAATAAAATTGATTTATTAGTAATATATATCAAATTTTACTCCTGACATTTTATCCTGGAGATGCTGTTCCATCTCAAAACCATCACATTTATGAAAAATTACCAGCTTCAAATTCTTTAAATTAAATAAGGCATCAATAGCTCCTTCTCTGAAGACACATTCGTAAAATTCTATACATTCTATTGCTTCATTATCAACGAGTTCTTTGATGTCTGCTTCGATCACTATATCAAAATAATATCCCATTTTATTTTTATCATCTTTTGGTTGGCAATATTCCTCAAGAGATTCTTCTAAACTGCTCTCGTCGTAGTCTTCGGGATCCGTCATACAGTCGTAATAGATTGATGTGTTTATCAAGTTAGTGTTTTCTTTATTTTCCATGTATATCTGATGCGTGTGACTTTTTTATCCTAAAAATGAAACATGGTTTTTAGATTGACTAATTACGAAATTTCAGGTCACAAAAACAAAACCGAAAAATTAATTTTATAAGCTATTTTTGATTAGAAAGAGGGATAAAAACTATCATGAAGATAGAAACATTGCCTTTATCAAATTTTTTACATCTTAAATCAAATTTGTCAAAGGCGATAATCTTTTTTCATGAAAAATTGTCATTTGAATTTAACGAAGGTTTACATCTAAAATCAGGGCTCAGAAGAATTTTAGTGTCATCTAGGGTTTGGAGATGCTTTTTTGAATACAAGTAGATATCAGGGGTGTAATTCCAGGGGGGCTGAGTCCCCCTCGGTTTGTAATTTACTTGTTCAAGTGGGATCTCTTGGGCTTATTAATAAATTTGTTGTGCACTTCAGTAGAACGTTTTTATGACAACTTTTAAAACATTATCTATAGTAAGTTATAAAATACCTTAAATTTTTTTATATTCGCTGAGCTTTGTTACTGGTAGAAGCAATATAAAATGTTTATGATAATATTGGATTAATTTTTATATCGAAACGGAAGTATAATTTTTAAAAAAAATTTATTGCTTGAGAACGAATTCTAAAATTATGACGATACATCAGTACATTATTCTTACAGTTAGATAAAAAAAATGGTGCCTGATTATTTCAATTTAAATCTGAACAAATAAATTAAACATTAAAACATAAATTACGAGAGGACAAAAATTCATTATTAGAGGCATTATATTTAATGCTAACAAATACATATGGTTAAAGTTGTAATTACTATTTAAATATGAGAAAAGTGGAAGATTTTGTAGAACTAGATTATTATAATATCAATAAGCGGAAGTTAATGCAAAATTATAAGAATAATTTATTTGCACATCTACCATACTTTGTCGAATGTTTAAAAATCCTCTTATTCTTATTGAATACAAAAGGCAATTTTAACAGTATTCGAAACAGTTAAATTTTTAATATTTTAATTACAAAAACAGCATAAACCTTTGACGTTTTTTTTACAAAAATATTAAGGGTTGGAAAAATAAAGTAAAGAGGTCGAAAAAATTAAACAAAGGAGGGTCTTAAAATTTAAAAAAAATACCCAAAAAAATAATTCTAAAAGCTCGTAATTTTGGGGCAAAAAAAAATAAAATTATATTTCTCAATTCTTTGTGTAGGTTATAAAAAAACCTATAAGGATCAAATGATAAATATTTTTAAATTCTGTAAAATATAATTTTTGTTAATAAAATTATATAATAAAAAATATTTAATTATCAATGTAACGTATAAGATTTAAATCGAATAAAATGTTACAAAATTTATAAGAATAATTCTATATAATAGAAAATCATTCATAAATGCCGTTATGCCATTCTGGGAAGCATCCAATTACACAAAGAGGAATTCTACATTCGTTACATATCGTGTTAAAATCTTTCCTTTTATTTTCCCTTATCTTACACTTTAGTCTGTTTTCAGAACGCACAGCAAAGTGAATAATACAACTAGAATTTTGTAATACTAGTGATCCCTGACTAGAAGCTGTCGTAAACGAATTACTCGTTTGGTTGGTAAGCATTCCATTTTATAAATTAGATGGCGTTTGGGAGGTGTCTGAGGTAAAAATTATTGACAGGTGTGTTGGCGATATTTAAATCAGAATCTTCTTGTTTAATTCTTGCATTATTTTGGTTAGATACTTTAGATACGACTTTTTATTGTTAGAAGGACTGTATTTTTTATAAAGTACAAAACTGTTATAAAAAGCTATGTTTAGCAAATGAAAACAAATTTAGATGTCCATATTCTAGGTCGTCGCGATATCCCATAATATTTGGTCATTTGATTCACTCCTCCCATATAATTATTGTAATCATTAATTACAGGCGAGTTATTAATATTGGATACCTTCCATTCGAAATTTCTTCTTCTGTGGTATTTGAATGTTTATTGGTCATCAAAACTACTGCCCCATTATCCATCACACCTATACAGTTAGTCTTTTCATCGATATTTTGATAGACAAGACCTTCCCCTTTTCTGAACTTTTTTAAAATCTTTAGGACCACTTCTTCCTTCTCTGACTGTTCCACAGCAATAAATCTTAGTTCAGGCATTTTATTTAACACCTTCTGACTGGTGTAAAAATTGTCCATGTAAATATGCTGGAATTTAGTACAATATCTTTCCTTAGCTTAGTGAGCATATCCACGTTATTCTCAGGTTTTTTTGGCGTTGTATTAAATAATACTACAAGCATAACCCGTTTTTGACATCACATATGGCATATATATATATTTCATATTTTACGTGTTTAAGAGACATATATACCTTGCTTCCACCACGAACACATGTTTTCATTAATGAATAATTCTCTTTCCGGGTCATATACTTGAGAAAACGTCTTATTAAAATAGTGTATAAGCCCATCAAATTAGGAAATTTTGATTAAAAAATAGTGTATAGGCCCATCAAATTAGGAAATTTTGATTAAAAAATAGTGTATAGGCCCATCAAGTTTTAAATTTTGATTGAAAAATAGTGTATAAGCGCCCATCAAGTTTGGAAATTTTGATTGATTGTTCTTGTAATTCGTCAAACTATCATTATCAAAAACGAGAAAATATCTTTTTATGATATTAAATTTATCATATGTCATAGTTTTTGAGCAATAATCACTGTAAAATGGATTATCCTTTTTCTCTATTACATTTCGTATGAAGGCAGAGGATGGATACCAAAATAAATAATCAGACAAATAAACTTTGTCATCATATCTGTGGTGTTTTCTTAAGATGGAATACGGATTCTCTACTAAAATTGAAAGAACGTATTTATTAGATTCTTGTACCATGAACATTTTAATGTATGGAGTTATTAAAAGACTAAAAAATTTGATTTCAGAGTTAGGAGTAAGCATTTTTAGCCTCGATTGTCCTACAAATTCATATTTTTTTAATGAATTCATTCCGAGACTCTATGTGTCAGTATTTGCTATTGGCACCTCACTCGAAGACTCTGGGCCTTCTTCTTCGCTGTATACTCTGTTGGTTTAAAGAAGTATCCTCCAATAAAGGACCCGTCAATGTCATTTTCGCTATTAGGTAGAAATTGTTCCATTTTCGGGTATAAAATTAAAAAATTTTAAGTTAGCTTAAAAATACTCTAAAATAGGAATGAAGCTGAAAAAAATACTCTAAAATAGGAATGAAGCTGAATAAAAATACTCTAAAATAGGAATGAAGCTGAATAAAAATAACTTGGGTTTATGTTACGCATAGCTTACTTAATTTAAGAAAGCGCTTTGTTAACCAAATCTATTTGTTCCTTTTTGTCCTAATTTATATGCATATATGCGTCCTTTATTTATTATTTATACTTTTTTTATATGCATATATGCGTCCTTTATTTATTATTTAACCTTTTCAATTATTAAAATAATAAAAGTTCTTACATAATATAATAATGCTTATTAAATACTAGCTAATGCTGCCCCATTTTAAAAATGGGGACTTCTTTTGTTGGATTTGCTTGACCCGTTATCAAAATTAATTTAAGCGCCTATAGTTGACCTAAACTCTATAAATTTATATACGGTTCTTTTTAAAATCGTCTATCAAATCGATTTATGTATTCAAATTTTGTTTTTATGACATAATTGACACATTTATTTTTTATCGATTTCTAAAAAGAGGGGTTCGAAAAATAATTCAAAAGTTTTTATAGTATGATGATTAAAACTTTCAAATAATAAAGATCTTAAATTTAATATGGAATTTATTTATGATTTTAAAAGAATCCAAATTGACTAAAGAAGTCTCGTGAGTTTCCTCCCATAAAGCTTTCATGTCCGTCTTCGTGCCCATTCTCGTACTCAGTTCTTTCCTCAGGTAGATTTCCAAATATAGACTGTTTTTGTACACTTGTTCCTGCGTTCTCAATCCTAGGTGGGATATAATTTAAAGCCTGGGCGAGTTTATCTTTATCTATATTTCTACTGATGATTATATTAGGATCCAGTACTAGATCTCCGTATGAGTTACTATTGGGTATCTTAAATCCTTCTCCCTTTACGAATATGGCCTTCTTGAAGTCAGAGAAGGGCTTGATTATAATTTCCAGTTTCTTGCCACTGACGTGGTCGAAATATATTGAGCCCCCTGCTAGTGCAGTGTAGAGTGGGATGTCTACTTTACAGATTACATTATTACCATTTCTTCTGAATCTACTGTCCTTTGCTATATTCACTATTAGGATTATGTCTCCTGGCACACATCCCTTTTTATGATTCCCTTTCCCAGTGAAGACATATCTCTTTCCGTCTGGGACTCCGGGCTCCACACTCACTTCAATGTGCTCTTTAATTTCTACATATTGGTTTCCATTACAGTCTGAGCATAATTTCCCCTTTACAATCCTCCCTGATCCATTACAATTATTACAAGGGCTCTCTTGTATAGAAATAAGGGGGCCGATCCTCCTGTGGTGCTCGACCTTCCCTTTTCCCTTACAAGGCCCGCAAGTCTCGACATTGTCTCCTCCCTTGCCCTTGCACTTGGCGCATTCTCTCTGGACTTTGACTTTAAAACTGGAAATCTTCCCTAAAAAGGCCTCCTTGAAAGTGACACTGAATTCGTATTCAGTATCCTTGACTTTATTAACTTGATTCCTCCTGGATCCACCAGTGAACTGGGAGAAGATATCGAAGAAGTCTGAGCCCCCGCCGAAATTGAAATCCCCTCCAGTCATCCCAGAATCATACTCCTGCTTCTTCTTCTCATCAAATAAGACAGCCTTGGCTTGATTACACTTACTGGATTTCTCCTTGAAATCCTTCTCGACTTTAGCACGCTCGGCGTCAGTCTTGCATTTTCTTAAAGCAGCCTTGAAAACTGCCCCATCAGGGTGGCATTCCCTCTGCTGTTTAGTAAAAGCCTTCTTTACTTCATCTATACTGGCTCCTGGTTTGAGTCCTAATACTTCATATAACCCTTGTGGATCTTGTGCCATAATAAACTTAAGAAGGGGGTATTTATTTATATACAAAAAAATTCAAGAAAATTCCGAAAAAAAGTATTTCATATAAAAGAAGCATATAGAAAGAAAGAGATAACAAAATTAAGTATAAGAAGTTAAATAAAGAAAGAGAATATTTAAGATTAAGAGATAAAAAAGTATAGAGATAAAGATAAAAAAAAATAACTAAAAGGAAAGAGATAAAGATAAAAAAAAATAACTAAAAAGAAAGAGATAAAGATAAAAAAAAATAATTAAAAAGAAAGAGATAAAGATAAAAAAAATAACTAAAAAGAAAGAGATAAAGATAAAAAAAAATAACTAAAAAGAAAGAGATAAAGATAAAAAAAAAACTAAAAAGAAAGATATAATAGGATATTTGAAATAAGAATGTTTATTATTTAACAATTTAAAGTCTCACAAACTTCACAGACATCCAAATTGTGCTCATTAATAAATGTACACGCTTTACAAATCCACGCCTTCTTATAATACTTCTGAAGAGGATGAACTAAATCTTTAAAATCATCCTGAGTACTAAATTTCTCGAAATAATCCTTATCTCCATCTACAACACATTTTAGAAGTCTATTAAAATCTCTAATCTTATTCTTAATTTTCATTAATAAAGAGAAATTCGAAAACTTATCCAGTGAATAATCCTCTTCAAAGTACTCAGCCATCTTCTTATTTGTAAAAGTATTGTTTATAAAACTGCTATTTTTAAAGAGTGGATTCTGCTTGTTGCCATGTGTAAGTCTGATTATAAAATATTCTACAGGCAAGAATGGATCAGCTTTTATAGTTTTTAAGCTTCCATCTTCTTCTACAGTTTTGTAATAAATATTTTTCTGTGTATAAAAACATTTTGGGTTGTCAGTTGCATGTATAAGATTATTTCTGGATAATGCCATACACTGAGAACTCACTTGATATTCCATTAACTCAATATCATTTTCCTGATTTGCTGTTACCACTAGTGTGACAAATTTCGAGTTATATAATTTTGGAGACTCGTTTCTATTTTCCTTGGGCTTTTCGAAATTCGGGAACATAAATTGCATCTTGGATATAAAATCTACTTCTAAAGATGATAAAAAGAAATCTTCTTTTAATTTCGAGCTGGTCATTTTCCCATCGTACTGCAAGTCAGTGTAAATCATTCCTACGCATTCAAGGCCGGAATCCTTTAAGAAATCATCCTCGAATGTCTCATTTATAATAAATCCATCTGGGTAGTTTTCTTGGTCGGGTAGCCAAATTCCCGAAACTACTGCCTTCCTTCCGAGGGGGACCAGATCGTAAGGCTTATATTTGCCTACTAAAATACCAAAATACTGTCTTCTGGATTCCCTCCATTGTTTAATTAAATTCTCTACCATGGCGTAATCATCAAATTCGACATGATCCACCATTCTGTATCTCTGTGGATTTAAAAATATATCTTTCTCTTGGCAGTTGACACATTTTATATTTTTGGCGTGGTCGCTGCATACTTTTATAGTGTAATCTTCCATAAAAATATCATTATTATTGTGTCTACACATTTCTTTATACGATCCGAAGCTCAGATACTTAATCTTCTTCTCGGCCATGTATTTTTCATCCCAAGGATCCAAAGGGGCGCAATTAGCACACATGGCTTTGGCATCGTGATCACACATAAACTTGTCTCTTTCTCTTTTAATATCCTTCTTAATAATATCATAGTGAATATACAAAGTGGATCCCTTACTCAAATTTAAATCAGTTATAGTCGAATTCCCATCTATTGGTGATTTGTTTTGCTCATCAAATGATAATGTAAAGTTTTCTGTATTAAAAGCCTCCTGGGCCTTCTTATTAATTTTATCGTGGATTCCTATATCTAATCGTTTACGTTCTGTAGGTCCTTTTATAAAAATTATCATTTTGTTTTGTAAGGGTCCCGATTTTCTTTTAACTGATAAAAGAATTTTGAATTTTATAATTTTGTTTGTATTGGTCTCTGTGGGTTTTCTATAAAAAGATTATTATTTTCCCCTTATATGGATAACGACTCTAAAAACACTGACAATGAAAAGTCAATCTTAAGATACAAGATCAGGAAGGATCAATGCTTGAGTTTAAAGTCAAGAAAAATATCACTTTTAGGAAGATTTTGAAGACTTTTGCTGATAATGTACACAAAAATCCCAGTGAGCTTAGATTAACTTTTAATGGAAAAGTTTTAGGACTTGACGAGACTCCAGATATGAGAAATATGGAAGATGGAGACGAGTTGGATGTGGTAGCAGGACAAGTTGGAGGATCTTTGTAATAAATTATCTCTATAATAGTATAAATATGTTATTCATAACTTTTTTTTATCTATCAATTTTTAGTGATTGATTTTACTTTTCTTATATTATGCTTTCTCTTTTAATAATTTTTTTTTTTAAATTTTATCTTTCTTATTTCTTATTGATCTGTTAAAATTAATATTATTTTTTTAGCTTTCTTAATTTTTTTAATCTTTTTATTTTTTTATCTATTCAAATTTTTTTATCTACCTTAATTTTTTTTATCTATTTAAATTTTTAATCTCTTTTAATTTGTTTATCTTTCTTCACTTGTTTTAATCTTTTTATTTTTTTTATCTATTTAAATTTTTAATCTTTTCTAATTTTTTTTATCTTTCTTCACTTTTTTATCTTTCTTCTCTTGTTTTAATCTTACTTGATTTTTTATGCTATTTTTGTTTTTTATAGATAATTTTACAGACTTTGTTTCTTTTGAAACAAATTGAGTATTTTTTATCCCCATATGCGAGGAAGTGATTTAAACAAAGCCATCCATGAATCAAACTTTTACATAAAGAAAACCCTGTTATACAGCAATCTACTCTACAACGTGTTAATACTTATATTGTTTTATTTTAATGAAAGATTAAATATGACTAAACTAGCTAATGCTGCCCCATTTAAAAATGGGGACTTCTTTTGTTGGATTTGCTTGACCCGTTATCAAATTTTATTTAAACGCTTATAGTTGACCTAAACTCTATAAATTTATATACGGTTCTTTTTAAAATCGTCTATCAAATCGATTTATGCAATCAAATTTTGTTTTTATGATATAATTGACACATTTATTTTTTATCGATTTGTAAAAAGAGGGGTAAAAAATTATTGCAAATTAAATAAAAAGTTTTTATATATATGATTCTTTTTAGGAACTATCCCTGAAATTATAATCATCCTCTTTATTTTTAAGATTAGTTCTCCTATAATCAGGAAGGATGATAAGTACGAGGAGTTGATTCATCCTGGCACTCCTCTTTCTGGCAAAGGCGTTCCTTCTTTGCTTTTTGATAGTCTTGTTATATCAATGCTGGTTAAGATTTTATTATTTTATCACTATGCTTGGTCTCTTTTGTATTTTGGGATTGCCGGATTAGCAGTTTATGAATTGGTTTATAAAACAGTACAGAAATTTAAAACTAGTTAATTTTAACTTGATCATAATTAAATATCTCTATAATTTTAAGACGAAAATACTGTTTAAAATCATTTTTATACATCAAAATTTTAATATTTTTGTTTTAAAATTTTTTTAAAGTATAATTTGTTTATATAAAAAAAGTTGTTTTTTCTAATTGTTTGTTAATTTAGACTATTACATTAGGTTAAAATTTTTTGTTTGTATATTAACTGAGTGCCTTAAATTAATGAATATTATTTTACACCCTATTTTATGAGATTATTAATTTTCATTGCTGTCTTCTGTTTAATTTGTAGAAATTATAAAAGGATTATTAACTTTTATAATTACAGGCCTATAATTAATACATCGGGGGATTTTCTTCTACTGATAGCTCACCCAGACGACGAATCAATGTTTTTCGCACCCACTCTATTAAGCTTAAAGGGAAATATAAAAATCATCTGTATATCAAAAGGGGATACCTTATTCAACTTTGATAAAGTACGAGAGAATGAGATGACATCTCTCTGCGAAAAATACAACTTTAATTTGCAGATGTACTCTTTTTTAGATAACGAAGATTGGAATACGGAAATAATAACTGGCATACTCTTACTTAATTATCTGGAAGCGCCTTTTAAAACTTTGATAACATTCGATAAATGCGGCGTGTCGGGTCACAAAAACCACATCTCATGCTACAACGCGGCAAAAGAATTTTCAAAAATGTTTAATATAAAAACAATGTATCTAAAAAGTTTAAATAGCTTCCAGAAATTCATGTGTAACTACCGATGGGGTGATATTGACTATATATTGGGATTTTCGGACTACTTTACAGTAGTAAAAATGATGTCTTATCATAAAAGTCAGTTATTGTGGTTTAGATATTTGTATCTAATATTTTCAAGTTATACGTCGTACAATACTTACTAAAAAATTGCTCCGACTGGGATTCGAACCCAGGGCCTTCGCGTTATTAGCACGACGCTCTAACCGGCTGAGCTACCAGAGCTGATAAACCAATAAATTACATTTATATTATAAAAACTATATTAGTAAAAAACGTAAAAATAATAATTTTTTATACCCGATAATCCAATGTTAGAATTAAAACTGACAAGAAGAAGTTTAATTTTATCACATACAATGGATTTTATGAACGCACTAGCAGAATTTAAATCCGTATACAAATCGAAAGAACATTTCGAATACAATCTGAATTCACTTCACGACACATTTATGAAACTACGAAATGTCAGTAGAAATATTATTTGTATGGGCGACATATCGGAAGAAATCGATGGGGAATTTATTATATTCAATATAGGAAATATTCGTGTTATTAAACATAAAATACACGGATTTCTTTCAGTAGAAACAGGCAACGCGGAAATTAATAATTATTTGATATTAAAACGAAAAAGTGGCTTGATCGACGAATGTAGGAAATTTGTTAATTTCGAATCCACCGTGTGCGACTTTTGCGGCAAAATTGGGCATGAGATTCCTAAAAATAAGGTTGTTGACGGGAATTTGATTATATCTCTTCATGACAGATGTATGAAAATATTAAATAATTAAATGTAAAAAATTGTAAATTGATTTTTAATTAGGTGTTGCGAAAAAATCTATTTAGTTGAGATATCAGAAAAATTTTAAATTAGGTGTTCATTTAAATCGAATTTCAATTTGTTGTAAAATAATAGATTTTTATATTAGTTATTACATCAAAATTGATTTTTTAATTAATTGATACATCAAATTGATTTTTTTACTAATAGATACAACAAAATTGTATAGAAATTTGCATGTTATTTAATTATTATTTACACTTATATTAAGGAGTGTAAGTCGCATATAATCCTGCTTCAGGAACTTCTACAGAATTTTCATTTCCGCCCACAATTATAATTTCATTTTCCCGATTCCTAAAAAATTCTTCTATTGCTCTGTATCGATCTTCAGGTAAAAATTTTGAATTTTTACATATACGAAAAAAAACACTAAAACTACGAAGAGGGCCATATACACATAATACAGTGATGATTCTACCCTAGTGATATCTAAAATTTTATCTGAGGGAATATTAAGTATAATAGGAGGATTATAAAGCACACAATAGTGTAATTTCTATATTTCTCTGGTTTAATTTCGTCTAAAGTTAACATCCACAAAAGACTAAGGCATATTGAAATTATAACTAAGGGATAATAATTCTGAGCGTATAAGCCTTCTTTAAAGGTGTTCGGCATGTCTAAGATTAAATACACACCCGTGTATAAAAATAAAAAGAATGCCCCAATATTAGAAGTCTCCGCCCGCTCAGAATCTTCAACGGCCAATATTTCAATATACACTCTAAAAATACAGGAGACGAATACAAAGCAGAAGGAGGATTCTCCCATGCTAATAATCTCACTAAAGAAGAATAAATTATCATTCTTGCCATAAATTTCATATTGAAGGACGTTTTTAAAGATATTAAAAACCAGAAATATACAAATTAAATTGGCAACAAATCAAGAAGAATTTCCGGATTTATAAAAAATATAGTAAAGAAGCAAGTAATCGACAAGACAAGAAATGTAGAAGACTGGCCCATAAATTTATAAAAGATATACAGATTAACAAAGTCGAATAATGCCAATAACATACCGAAGAAAAGCATTCTATAGGTCAGTGATTTCATATCAGGGAACTTCTTAAATTTTAAAATAATATAGAGCATTAATGGAATGAAAACCGAAGTGCAGATGAAATATGTGTCAGTTGATTTGACTAGATAATCTTGTATTAGGACGACTGAAAAGAAAAATACCGGATTAGCTAATTTAAGTATGGATTTCATCTTTAGGGGTAAAATGAAAAAAAAGCAATAGCTTTAAAGGAGATAGGGGTTAATTAAAAAAGTAATATATGAGTAAAGCGCTTAATCTTTTAATAAAACATAAGATAAAAAATAAGATAATACTGAAAAACGTCGAAATGGGTTAAATTTCATGAATTGGAAGAAATTGTTTTTATGTGATAATGCTAAGATTAAAAAGTTACAATTTCATCTTCCAATTTTAGCAGGACTTTGAACAGTACTTTAAGTTTTTAATTCAATTATTGTCATTATTAACTAGATTGTAAATTAATCCCTGGTATAGATTTTGAGCTAATCTTAAGCCGCCCATATAAATGATTTACACCAACAGTCTTGTCTTAAAAATTTAAGATCAATTTTTAGAGTACTTTTTTTCCTGATATATAACGTATCCTCCTTGACATTTTATTATAAATTATCGAATAAATTTTGATTGACTTCCATTACACAATGTTCTTTTATATAAAAAACCCCGTATTTAACTTTTGAACATCAAAGGTAAACATGTCAACAAATTTATTTTTTGTTGAATTTACAGCATTCAAAGTCTTCTTGAAAAAAGATTGTAAAGTACATTTTTAGCAGCGTTTACTTAATACTAAGAAAAAGGCATGCGATTTGATGTATAAGATTAATATAATATGTAATAATATATTCATTTAATTATGAATAGCCTAAATTAATTGTTTTCATTTGTTTTATTATATGACGTTTTATAAATATTTTACACACTCCATGTAACAAATATCATTAACCTAATGAGTCATCAGTCGGAGATGGTTTTTATAAGAGATTTCTTTCCTTCTAATTTATTTTAGACTTTGTTTGTATTGATAAACAAATAATAATTTTTTTAGTATAAGTATAAACAATTATATACAAATATGGCTAAAAGGGTTATAAAATTCATACAATCAAATCTTGGTGAGTTATTTGCTTCATTAATATTTGGTTTTTCTGTATACACTGCCATAATCGGATCAGCCCAGACAGGCCAGACTGCCACTCCAGTCATTGTCGCCCTCTCCGTGGCTCTCAGTGGTGTGGCTATCATTTACTCCTTCTGTGACATTACACATGCGCACTTCAATCCTGCGATTACTTTCGCCACAATATGCATTGGGAAGATCAATATATTAACTGGGATATGTCTAATAATTTCCCAATTAATTGGGTTTGTTCTGGCTGGTTTATTGTCAGTCGCCGTTTTACCCGGAGATTACAAAGACAAGCTTGAAATAGCCCGCCCTAAAAAAGTCGAAGATGATGTGTCAAATGGGACCCTATTTGCAGCCGAGTTTATTCTGACTGCCATACTCGTCTACGTGGTTTTCGCAGTAGGAGTTAATCCATATAACACCCCGAAAGATGAAAATGGCGACCAGCTTGATCCAGATGAAGATTTACAAGAAGGCAGGAAGATATCCGCGCCTTTGGCTATTGGCCTCACACTTGGCCTTTGTGCTTTCCTTGGACTGGGAAATTCAGGCGGGGCTTTCAATCCCGGGATTGTTTTCAGTCCCATGATTCTGACTAATACCTGGGATAATTGGTGGATTTACTTTTTAGCACAGTTTTCTGGTGGATTAGTTGGAGGACTAATTCAAGCTTTTGTACTATATAAAATTTTTTAGACTGATATCTTTTTAATTAATTTTTAACCCCTAAATTAAAACACAACTTCTTAAGTTTTCAATTTTCATTTTCTAGTTGTATATAATTCATTTTGTTGTTTCTAATTCATTTTGTTGTGACTAATTCATTTTTGCATTTTTCATGTTAATCCCCTTGACTGTTTTTTTTCAATCCTTTAAATATTTTTTTACCCTTATATTTATGCGGATAATTTTAGAATCCATAACAATGAAAAATTTCAAAAGCTACAAAGGCATTCATCATATAAATAATATCGATAAATCATTCACTGCCATTGTTGGCCCAAATGGAAGTGGAAAAAGCAATGTCATCGACAGTATTCTTTTTGTATTGGGCTTCAGGGCAAAAAAGATGAGACACACCCAGCTAACGGATTTAATTTACAACGACGGCAAGAAAGAGACTTCATGCTTTGTCGAATTATCCTTTAATAAATTTAAAATTAGGAGAGAAATCAGCATAAACAAAAGTACGAAATATTTCTGTAATGACAAGGAAATCTCAAACAACGATCTAATAAAGAAAATGATGGACGAGGGTGTCGACATGGAGCACAACAGGTTTTTAATATTACAAGGAGAAATCGAGAGCATAGCCATGCTGAAACCTAAAGAAGGCCTTTTGGAATTTCTAGAGGATATTATTGGAACAAGTAAGTACAAATCACAGATTGATGAAATGACAGAAGAAGCAAAAATAATGGAGGACGAGAATGTGACTTGTCAAAATAACCTAAAATTTCTTAAAACTGAGTTTGATCACATTAGTGAACTAAAAAGCCAGAATGAGGAAGTTTTAAATAACAGAATT
>CATOAI010000017.1:0-19003 GCA_951361185.1 Ochropacha duplaris
ATGTTATATTCTGTTATATTATTAAACCCCAATTATGTCAAGCACTAATATGGGGGCGATACCAAAAGAAGAGTTTTCAAGTGAGAGCTGTGGCCAAGTGGTCAGAATGATGTTAGAAGAGTATAAAAGGATTGTGTATGGTTTGCAATTGGAAAATATTGAGAGAAACCATTGGAAGTCGAATATTTTTGAGAGGGCTTCGAGAGAGTTAAAAATTTTTATTATGAGGAATGTTGAAAGGGATGATGATATTGAAGAGATAATGAAAAGGCTTATTATTAGAATTAGAGAGATTGAAGAGGAAGAGAGTAAAACGAGTGTAGAAAATATGATAAGAGAGGTTGTTTTTAGAACAGTTAGGGAGAGTATTGAGGAAAATAGGAGAGAGAGGATTAGATGTTTTTATTGTGACAGAATAGGTCATAAGACAGTTTCGTGTTTTTTAAGGATCAACAGAGAGCGTTATCGTAGAAATAAAATGGACGGTGACGAAAATGTTTGTTTATATAGCAGTAGTGACTCCGAGTCAGTTCAGGAGCGGGGATATAGAAGGTCGGATAGAGGTCTTAAAATTAAGTTAGAGAAAAAAGAAATTGATTATGCTGTTAAGGATAACGGTAAAAGAGTTAGATTGAATTTGGAGAAATATGTAAATCAGTTTCAGAATGTGTTTACTACAGGCCAAGGAGAAATAAGATATTGTGGCTTAGAGAAATGTAAAATAACTACAGAGCCGGGTAAGAGGATTTTTAAAAAGGGACAAATGGTTCCACAAGCGCTTATTAAAGATACAGAAGATTACTTGGATGACTTGAGGAGAAGAAAGGTAATAAGAGAATCAAACTCGGAGTGGAGAAATCCAATAAGGTCCATTAGAAAGCCAAGCGGAGAAATTAGGTTAGTTAGCAACTTGATGGGTCTAAATGATATTGTTGAAAAAGATGAATACAAACTGACCAACATTAGAGAGGTTATACGAGCGACTCAAGGCGCAAAATTTATTACGGTTTTCGATTTGAAGGAAGCTTTTTATAGCATTGAGATAGTTGAGGCAGATAAACATAAGACAGCGTTTGAATTCAACGGAAAGATATATGAATGGAATTCTATGGTGATGGGATATAAGAATAGCCCGCAAATATTACAAAGGATTATGGACAGAATATTCAGAGACATTAAGGGTAAAGGCGTAGAGATTTATATGGATGACATTGTGTTATATAGTAAGAGCATTGAGGATCACGAAAGAATTGTAACTGAGGTATTAAGAAGATTAAGTCAGAATAATATGAAGTTAAATGTTAAAAAGGTGCAGTTTTGTAAGAATGAAGTTAAATTATTAGGCGTTACGTTAAACGGTAAAGATATTATACCATCGGAAATCAAGAAGAACGAAGCATTAGAGTTCCCAGCTCCAAGATGTGTATCAGACGTGCGCAGATTTTTAGGGATGACAGGTTGGTTCAGAGACTTTATACCGAATTATGCAGGATTGACTATTAAATTGACAGATAGTTTACGAGGGAAAAATGTTAAATGGACATGGACAGAGGATATGAATAAGGAATTTGAAGGATTGAAAAATATACTTAGAGAGTTAGGAAAATTGCAAATAGCAGATTATGAAAAAGAGTTTTTGCTGCGAACAGATGCTAGTAACGTAGGAATGGGTGCGGTTTTATTGCAGAAAAATAGTAAATCGGAATGGGTACCAGTACAGTGGGCTTCAAAGAAATTCACCACTACGGAAGTCAACTACGGTATCTCGGAAAAGGAAATGTACGCGGTTTTCTGGGGCGTTAAAAAGTTTGAATATGAATTGAGAGGTAGAAAATTTAAAATAGAGACAGACCACAAGGCTTTAGGGGAGATAAGAAACAAACCAGATTTTAAAAACGCGAGAATTAATAGATGGGTTGAAAAGATTCAAGAGTTTGATTTCGAAATAACATATAGAACACCAGATAATATGATTGTAGCAGATGCATTAAGCAGAGTGTATTCAAAGGAAGATGAAGAAAAGAAAAAGTTAATAGAATCACGTAGAGATAAACAAATTGAAGGGAAACGAAATAAACATGTGAAAAAAATAGACGGAGTCGAATATTGGGTATTTGATAGTGGTAAAGAAGGTATAATGCCGCCAGAGGAGGATAGAGATAGATTGATTATGGATTGTCATGTAAGTCTTAGTCATAGAAGTCGCACAACAGTATATTATGAATTGAGGAAGAATTATTATTGGCCTGGAATAAAAGATCAAATTGAGATGGTCTTAAAGAATTGTGAGACGTGCCAGATTTATAATAGAAAGACAACTGGAGGGACAGATTTTATATGTACGACAAGGTATTTAGAAAAAGTCGGATTAGATCTTATAGAATTTAGAGAGGAAAGAGCGTTTGTACTTGTAGCCGTTGATTATCATACTAGAAGGCTTTGGGGTAGAGTTTTAGAAAGTAAACATGCTTCTGGAGTAGTTAAATTTATTAGAGATTTATGTACGCAAGGTAAAAAGCCTGAGGAAATTATTACAGATAACGGAAAAGAATTTTGTAACGAGCAGCTTGAGATGTTGTGTAGGACGTTAAATATTGGGCACAGGAAAGTAAGTGTTGAATCGCATAGAAGTAACGGAAGAGTCGAGCGTATTATTAGAACAATGAGAGATAGTATTTTAAAAAGTAAATTAAAGACCTTTGCGGATAAGGTATATGAAGCGATCGAGAAGTATAATCTGAGTTATCATGTAGGGATAAAGTGCACACCTATAGAAGCTACAAACGATAGTACAGGGTTAGTTATGATAGAAAATAGTCCAGAAGGAAAATACACTTTGCAATTTAAAAAAGGTTTTAGAGAAAAATTTTATCGGAATCAGATTGTTAGGGTTACAAAGAAAGAGAATTTAAAAGGATGTGGGAAATATATTAAAGGTAGGTTTTTAGACATGGGTAGAATTGTAGACATTTGCCCGGGAGACTCGTATATAGTTAGATTAGAAAACGGAAGACTGGTTAAAAAGAGACATTATGATTTAAAAGGTACGAGAGATTTGGAGTATATGGAAGGAGACTGACCGTCTGGAGGGGGGATGTTATATTCTGTTATATTATTAAACCCCAATTATGTCAAGCACTAATAAAAAATAAAAAAATTACATACTCAATAATGTATTAATAAGCCAATTTAGACTTTTTTAATTTTTCATCTTTATAAATCTTCTCTTTATAATTTTATTCCTAGTGACAATAATAGATTTCTTTAAATTTGTCAAAATTTAACCCTACTTAAAAGGATCATTAAAGTAGTCAAGCACGTCTTGTAAATATTATTAAAATGATATATAGCTCAAAAAGTTGTCTAATTTAATAAAACATATACTTTTTTAATTTACATGCAAAGTATATTTTAAGCACAAATAACCTCATTAATTACTCGTAAAATTACATTTGTATGATATGAATTATCGTAGTATCATTATAAAATAAATTATCAAAAGTAAAAATTTTTTAACCCTTTATAAATTATACTTGGACTGATGAGCAGTGCGAAACAAGAAGAGATGTCCCCTGTTTTTAAAGAGTATTTAGTGGGATAACTTGAAGAGAACTTCACACAAAGAGCTATCCTTACACAGACAAAACATAGTATTAGACCTTTTTATTATTTTTGATCCCTCACTGGTGAATTCTTCTTGCCAGTGACACATTATATAAAATTTGACTACACTTTAAATCTTATAACATTATTTTACAAGATAAATTCGTTCATTTAATGGTGTATGGAGATTGAAAATTGTGACTAAGATTATTCTGGGTTATATATATTAAATTTTAAGAATGCCTAACTTGAAAATCATTTGAAAATTCAATTAGTTAATAACAGAGGAAAGGTTTATATAAGAATGAATACTTTGTGTATTGATTTAAAATATAATTGTATCTTTTTTCATACGAATTACATTTAAAAAGCTTACATTTAAGCTTAAAATATGATTTATACTAATTAGCTATACTAGTGATATAAATGACTCAGATCTATAACTTTAGTTAATAAAACTAAATTTTGTACAAAAAATTCTAAACTTAAATTTTAAAAAATATTTTTCTTCGAAAGAACGATTTCTAGATCTTTTACAATTTAAAACAGGTCGAAATGATATATAGCAAAAATTAAGGTTTAAAATCAAAAATACAGAAGATTTTAGTGGAACAAAATACCTAATATTTTTTTAATAATTATTTTCACGGCATTAAAGTTATTTAATCATTAAAATTAATGACTTTTAAAGTTCAATAGTATCATATTACATTTAGCCTATATTAGCTATTTGTCTATTTAAAAAGTTTTAAATGATCTTTATTTATCAATATTTGATATTGAAATAAATTAGAGTAGAACTAAAATTATATAAGAAACTATTTTAAATTCTGTTATTTAAGCTATACTTCCCTTTAGAAACTTCCTTAATTATTTCCAGATCAACAAACTTCAGCAATATATTCTTCTAGCTTTCAAGGTCTGGTCTAAAATTATTCTTGCCCATTTCTTTCCGTAAATTGTTACCGGTAACTACTTCCTTTTCTTCTAGCACGTCTTCTAATCTGCGTATTCTGTTATCCAGTCTTTCCTGAGTACTAAACACTGGAAATGAATTAATATCTATATCTCCAGGCTTATAAATTCTTCTTTCGGGAGAAATTAAAATCAATGGTTGTTCTTCTTCTAATTTAGTAAAGAAAATTTCATTAGTAGGATCAACTTGTCTTACATAAGTAGCTTCAATAAAAGTCAGATCTTCTTCAAATAAAGGTACAAAGTCATTCATTTCCTTTCCAAATAATGATTCATACTTTAACCCGTGTATATCTGACTTTATAATTGGTTGTTCATCTTCGTAAACTTCTTTATCGTAATAAGCGGGTTCATTTTCGTAAACTTCTTGATCGTAATAAGCGGGTTCATCTCCATATATTTCCTGAGATGCATGAGTTACTATTTCTTTTACGTTATCATTCAATTCCATTTCTACATTTTGAATTCTTAATTATCCTCGCTCTGTTGGCTGCTCTAATCTAAATGAGGAGATTCTCATACCATTATTTAATTTTTATGTAAATTTTCATCATCATCGAGGCAAATTCCATACATATTATATAATCCTCTTTTTATAACTCTAGATTGGACTTCCACATATGAACTTCTTTGGATTTCATATAATTTCCTATAATGACTTTCATTATTGGCTAAATGATTGCCATTAAACCACATGACTTCATCCAGTCTTTGTTCAAAAGAAATTGAAAGTGGATCATATCTGGAAGCTTCTAAACATAATCTTTCTTTTTCCGAGTAACTTACATTATTCTCAAATGTCCGTAGTAAACTCTTTACTCTTGCTGGCGTTCTGGTATGTAACATACTGAATATCGCCATATTATTAATAGTTGGCCATGTTACTTCGGGCTTGCTTGATTTATATCCAACTATCCAGAGAAGTTTTATTAGTTCTTCTGGTCTAGTAAATCTTGTAGTACTACATTTATCCTGATAAATACTAAATAAGCCTTCTAATAAGCTTGTTTCTTGAGCACATTTTTCATCTAATTTTCCGTCGAAATCTATTCGAAATAATTCTTTTCCTAGCTTCGTTGAATTCACATTATAGAAAACATCTATTTTCATTTTCATAAATAATCGGGCAATCATTTTCTCAGGAATTTCAGTAAACGTGTACTGTACAAGAGCCCACTGCTTTCCCCATTTCATGTTACAATATCTATTCTTCTTAGTACAAAAGAGTACCCTGTATATAGAAGAAAAGGGTATATTGCCAGTCTTGACAATACCCTTACAAACTTCAAATGAAAAATCTGTACGGTTGCTTTCAACTAGCATTTCTATCTCATTTATTATACCTTTTATTATAATGACAAGAGAACTTCTTGAATTACTTGCATCACAAATCTCTAAAGCTTCTTCGGTTATGAGTTTTTTATATGACGTTTGCTTTCTAAAAATACTATATAAACTTTTAAACATCTTATTAAAAGTAAAACTCTTCGGGATATTTATATCTAAAGCCGAAATCTCTAAAAAATTAAAAGTCTCAAATTTCCATTTATCTAGAACGACAGTTTTTAATTCATCTTTTAAATAATGTAGATTGTAGTTTCCTTTAAAAAAAAAGCATTGGAATACTATTTCAAGCAAACAGATCGTATTGAAAGAATAGGTTAGGTTAGGTTAATAACTCTTTGAATTCTCTCTGTCATCTTTTAGGCTACTTCCATTGCATTTAACTTATAAAAATACTTCATTTTAATTTATCAAACATCCTGATTGCATCCAACATATTGATTGGGTCTACTCTCATCTCCATTCGAATACTCAGAGGCTTACAGACGTCCAGATTGATGAAATCATCATATTTTCTTAATATGGCATTTAATGTTCTACTTGTATTATTATTTTCCATAATATGATGATCGAATATCGAAAGAGCATACTTTGGCAAGTAGTTCGGATTTCTTATGGGTAAGGTTAAATCCTCAAACGTACTATAAAAGTTAAATTTTTCGATAAACCTTTCTTTAAAGGTGCATTTTCTAATATTAATCTTTGCTTTGAATTTTGACCATTTAGTTTTCTTTAAAGTCTTGTTTTTTCTTCTTCTCTTTACTCTTTCTTGCTCGCTAATTCAGGTAAATTAAATGACTTTATGCTTACTTAAGATTGTAAATATTAAAATTATCTAGTTTTTTGCTTTACAGTATTTTAGATAGTTTTAAAACTCTCTACATATGGTCAAAGATTAGAATCTATGCAAATGCAATGTAATTTGTCCATTTATAAAAAAGCAAGTATGGTTTATTTTCGAATTTATCAAATTTTAATTATAGTCGTAACAATAAAAATTCATATATATCCTCATTTTAATTCTGAAAAAATTCCATTGATAGAATATTTATAAATAAAACTACTAACAGATTTTTGATTAATTTAAATAAATTAAGTTTAAAAATCTAAATATTTATAATAATGTATAAAAAGACAGCAATAAATTTTAATATAGGGTTATTGCGGAGAAAAGATATTCTAAAAGATTGTTTGTATTAAAAAGGTTTATATTAATTTAAACATCACTTTCTTTTTTCATTAAAAACCATTAAGTATTTCATACACACTCAAATTTATAAAAAAGTCTTTTTTACGCATTTTTCAATTTTGTCCGGCTTAAATTTTCATTTAAAAATCAAATCTAGATTAATTTTAAAAAGTACTAAATGCACCTAAAACTTTTTAGTATTGATTAATAATTAGTCATCGAATAAACAAAAAAAAATTTTAAAATAATATATTTAATATATTCTATCATTAAAATGTTTTTTAATTTATTGTATTTTATTACATATTAATATATCTACCCTATAAATGTCGATTTCTGAATCTCATATAAACGAACTCAAAAAAGAGGTTCAAAATGAAATTGTTATTGCGGAAAATCGATGTACTACCACCAAAGTTGGTAGATCATCCTACGAAAACTTCCTAATATGTCTTTATAGGCATTATAGGCAGAAATGTAAATGTTCAGATATTTGTATATCTAAAACATTTAAAAATACTAATTTTGGAAATAATTGTAGCTGGGATTCTGATGTTCAGAGTAAAAATCTTGACGATTATGTAGATTGTCGGTGGTTTAAAGAATCTTTTGCCATAGGATACGGAGACCTGTCGGAAAATATGAACAATCCATTTGTTAGATCAAAGTTGACGAAGCGCTTTGCTAAAACAGCTGAAGATTTTAATAAAGCTTGTGATAATAATTCCGACTTATTAAAATTTAATTTTGATAAAATGAGATGCGAAAAGAGCTTGATTTTGTCATCTTGTAAAAATAATAGCACTTGTATAGACGAGAATTACAAATTACTTAAAATGAAAACTAAATGTATACCTGAAAAATATTTATATCAGACAAAAACGGATCCTAATTTATACGAAAAAAATCCTCACGACAATTTTTCATACTGGAAAACTGTCCCTAATAATACTATTAACTGGGACGAGCAAATTAGATTTAATAATGAAGATTTAGGTGATACCAATACTTATAATATGATACCAAATAAAAATGATTATCCCGCTACAACTGTACCCCGATTAAAAGTAATTATCCAACAAATTTAACTCCGCCAAGAAATAATTATCCAACAAATGCGAATCCGTCAAGACATGATTATCCAACAAATTTAACTCCGTCAAGAAATAATTATCCAACAAATTCGAATCCGTCAAGAAATAATTATCCAACAAATGCAAATCCGTCAAGAAATAATCATCCTGTTACAACTGAAAAGCCAGTCAGAAATGATTATCCCGTTTCAATTGAACCTTCGTCAAGAAATGAAAATCCCGATACGACTAAAAAACCAATCAGAAATGATTATCCCGTCAGAAACCACCATCCCACTATAAAAACAATTTCGAATACGCCTAAAAGTACTACACCGACTTCTACAAATTTGTTTAATGATGTTGACAATGACCTTTCCAATACTCCTCAGTCGAAAAATGCTTATAATACGACTTTTACGCCACAAATACTTAATGATGTCATTCAGCCTTATAACGATACTTCGAATATTTTTAATAATAGTCAAATAGGCAACATGAATCAAGAATTTTCTATCTCGGGATATGGTTCATTAATTTCATTAATTATTATTGCAGTCATTAGTTTCTATCTAAATATTATTTTAATAAAAAACAGAAGAGAAAAAAATAAGTTCAAGGGGATTTTTATAGGAATTGTATTTGCCGTATTGGTAATGGCAACAATTGTTGTCTTTTTAATATAAGAATAAAACCTTTAAATTAAAATTTGCATCAAAAAACTTTTTTACTTTAATCCAATTTTTATAAAATAAATAGGCAATTTAATTATAGTTTTATAAGATGACGACATAATACCTAAAAATTTTATTCACTTTAGGTTATGGAAAAGAATTAATTGTAACGTTTAAAAAAATTATGACATATTCTAAAACTAAAAACATCTAATTGTGGAAGTATAAATAACAATACTTTAGCTATTTCTATAAAGCAAAAATGCTTTACTTAAACCTAATTTATCTGTACAATTATAAAGCGTCAGTTTTATATACTTAGAAAAAAAATTTTAAAACGATTATTTTGTTACTTTTATCAATTCTTAAAGATAAAATAATAAAGTGAATGAGTAACTAGAAAATCTAATTGGTCTTATCAAATTTAATAATTATTTTCTTACCCCAACATGAATTATAAAGATTTTAAAGAATTTGAAAAAGCATTTACTGAAGCTGAGAAATATGACGATTTGTCATTTTTGCTTGAACCTCTGATGAGTAACTTTGTATTTAAAAATAGAAGATATGACGGATGGAATACAATATTTAAGAAAATTTCGAAAGTTTTATTAGCAATATACAATGATAGATTTGAAGATGGATTTCAACATCTTGAATTTACAAATAATGAAAGTTCTATCCTGATCTTAATATTTCAGTTATTACAAAGAATCCAGATGTTTTCGAATAATACGATAGATATACCAGATAAAAATCTATATCTCCAATTTGCACTTTCTTTTGACAAATCAGTTTCTTTAAGCGCTTTTAAAGTTATCTCCCTTTTTCTTTACAAAGATAAATTACTTAAAAACAATCAGAAGCATATTGAAGTTTTATTAAAATTAGTCAATATTCCTGGTCTTAAGGTTAAGAAATCACTCTACGATAAATTTTATGTAATAACAAGCACCAACTCTCAAATATGTGATAATCCCTTAAAATACTTCAATTTAAATAAGAAAGATAAGATTATTACAGATCTATATATAGAAGCCCACAATATTCTTTGTAACTCAGAGGAATTATATTTATTTAAAATCTACGCATTAATAACATTGGGAACTCAAGTTGAAGGACTAGACAAGATTTTACAAAATTTGAAAGATATTGTATCAGAGAATAAATTACAATTGGCTGATGAATACAAATATTTATTGGATGAATTCACATTTTATCTCTTGAGGATTGATTTTGAAGAAGAAATTATAAAGATAATTTTTGAAGAAGATGGTTTTTTAGAAAAAAGATTGAAATATATATGACGAAACTACTAATTTTCAAAGTATTTCCATATTTTCAAACATTAGTGAAATTAAATTTAATCTGAAATATGACTTAACTTCCAATATTTCAAATCCTGATCTCGACTTCCAATATTTTTCAAATCTTTACAATGTAGTCAAAAGAGAAACAGACTTATTCGAAAATTGCCTAGATTTAGATAAATTTAAATATTTGCTCATTGATTTTGATTTTATACATAAAAACAAAGATCCATTGGTTTTAAAAATCATATTTAAGATAATCAATGAAGTTTATAAAAAGAGTAGCGCTTATTTTGTGCCATTTGAAGATAGTGAATATTTAGAAAATGTTTAGAATTAGTTCTTAATCAGTCTCTTGAATTTTCATATTTATGTGTCAATAAGATCAGTCATTTTACATTCCACGATCCACTTTCTGTAGGGAACATGATAAAATCTGGAATTCTCAAAATATTTGATAATTTTAAATGTAGTGAAGAAATGAATATTGCATTAATAGATCTATTTGATGCGATATCCTTAGATAAGAACATCCGTAGTGAACTATTGAAAAAGAAAGCTTTAACTTTACTCTTAGACGAAATACTGAAAAAACAGGATTCTTACTACAATGGCTTCTGTACACATTTTGAAAAATTGTTAAAACATCATCCTGAATTTTTTGACGAATTTGGAACTTATATCATAATAGGCATTGAGGAAAATACGACACCCTCTTACTTCAAATTTATAGCCAAACAGAAAGTTTACCGAGGAGTTTTTAATACCTGGGAATTCAATGGATTTTCTCAGACAATAGATAAAGTTATAATTGGAAATTATCAGAAAGATAAATTATGGAAAGGCGAGTTTTTAAATTTCCTCAATATCTGCAATATTTTTCAATTTGACAATAATGTATTTCTATCGCAAATTGGGATGAAAATTATGAAAAGCTACAAGGATTCTAATTATGATTTATTGGAATTTTATCTCAATATACTTTGCCATATGATAAAACTAAAAAGAGAAAATTATTACGAAGATTCGCCTGCTATATTTCCAGATTTATCAAAAATATTCCTCTTCATAATGGAAGTTTTGCCTGAATTTATATCTTACAAAAATGTTTCTGCCGATTTGAAGATCAATGATTTATATACAGATGATGTTAAGAAGTCGATTTGGCTTGAAATCAATTTTATTTTAGAATTTGTTTTCTTTGTAGATGGATTATATAAAGAAAGTCAAAATTTAGTTTTATTTTTGAACTGTCTAATTAATAATGAGCATGAAACTGTAAAGAGAAGTAAGACTGAAGAAATCAAATTTAAGGAAGATCAAATACCAATTTTAAGGTCAATTTTAAAACGAGTTATACATAAATGTAGTCCTTATACTGTCAGTGAAATATTGAGTTGGATTGTGTTTAATAATCTTATAGAGACAGAAGCCGTTTGGACTAAATCTGAGATTTATGATGTTCTTTTATCCTTAGATGTGGAAAATATATCATTAACTTCTGACGAAACCTTCGTTTTACTCGATTTTATAAAAGAATACAATTCAGAGCCCAAGATTTTGAAATTTATAGATGATATAGCAGTTAATTTAGACGTTTCTGATACCAACAAATTTAATTTTCTCGGAAAATTATATATTAAATATTATACCAAAGGGATGATTATAAAATGTAAATCTGTTTTACGACATAGTGGGTTTGCTAAGAAATTGATCGATCAAGAAAGCTATAAAATATTTGCTGATGATCTGGAAAGTTCTTTGAAATTAGTGGAAGGGGAGTTTAAAGATAATATTGAATATTTATATTTATGCATTTATACCTTAAAAACTTTGACATTCCAAACTGTGCATAATATTGAAATTGATAAAGATCGATTGCTTAAAATAATGAAATCCAAAATCATAAAGAAAAAGCTTAAATTGAAATATATCTTGTCATATTTAAAATATCTTAAATCACGAGAAAAGAAGCTAGACGATCTAAAAATGATATTGAGATTTGTTTTAAAAAGCATTTCGGTTAAAAATAAGACTCATACTAATTTGATTATAAAATGTATACCTGGAAATATTTTTGAACACTCTAAAGAATGTATAGATTTTGGATATTCATCCTTCCCAGATACATTTTTAAAGGCCAATTTCCTTTTAGGATATCAAAATATTAATCTGCTGAGAAAGAACTTTGCTAATTTGGTAAAGTTTAATTTTGATAAAGTTCCAAGAATAATTTACAACAAAACACTAAAAAGGTTATTTAGATTTATGATGAAAAAAGCACTGAAAGATATTTTAGTTTTAAACCTGGTTAATGAAATTATGCATAATAATTTTAAATATGTTAAATTGATAAATGCTAAATTTTTAAAGAATGTTATTGAAAAATATGTTTCTACAGTCGATTTACGAATTAAGATTTCGACGGAAGATGATTATTACATAGCCCTGAAGTTCCTGACTTTCTGTCTTAGATCTAAAAATAAGAAGTTATCTAAAATGACACAAGATATAATAATAGATCACATGTCTAAGTCATTAGATCATAAATTATATAATTATCTAGCTATTTTATATAGCTCTATGGGAATATATCATACAGTAAAAAGTCCATTCGATTTTGATGTAGACGAGGAAGATTCATCCTATGAGCTTAGTGAATTATATATGAAGAACGGGATAGCAGATAAAATATTTAAGATACTAGTAAAAGTCAAAGAGGAAGATTTAAGAATTACAAATTTGCCATACGGTGAGATTGCAACTGACGACCAAATTATGCTTTATTCTTGGAATAGTATTACAGATACAAATAAGATCTCATTTATATATTCATTTTTATCATATTTATATGATAGGCAATATGACTATCTTTTGGATATGCATGAATACGACGACGAATCAGAATATGAGGATGAAGAAGATGATTATGACTTCGATGACATGCATGTTCCAGAAAATTACACTCCAGAGGGATCGACAGAAGAAGAAGAAGAAAATTATGAGGAAGAAAAAAAGAAGATAAGGAAAAAAAGAAAACCTTTTTGTACGATTTATACTTCTCAATGTTTATTAAAGGCGGAATCGCAGATTATGGAAAAGAATGTCAAGCCTAAATTTTTAACTACTCTTTTAGAAACATTTAAAAAGGAATTTAATATTAAAAAATATGTCTGAAGAGTTTGAAATGATAAGCTATAGAAGGAGAAACGAAGAATCAAATGATTGTGGATGTGAATCACACAACGAAGATGATGGCTCTTATTATAGTGATGAAGAAGGAGATTCCTATTACAGTGATGAGGATGAATATTATAATAGCGACGAATGGGAAGATAATATTAGTGACGAAGTTGATAATGCTTATTATAGCGATGACGTTGATGAAGAATCACAAATGGATGAAGAAACAAATATAAATTACAATATGAATGAAGATTTAAGTGATAGTGAAGAATCAATAATAGGAGAAGAAAATGGCATCAAGCCAACATTATCAGTAGAAGAAATTAACAACATGGATGAAAATACACTGGATGAATTTATTAAGAATTGGTATTCAGAGCGAAAATCCAGCTCTCCGATTTATTTGCCTATTGATAAGAATTTTTACGATAATTTAAATGAATCTGCACAGGTAAAATTTGCAGAAAGTGAAAGTAAGCTTAAAGATGATTATTTTGAATACGCACCAGATTATCAATCAAGTAGTGAAATCGAACAACCAGCCAAAGAAAACATAAAATTATACATTAATGATGAATTATTCTCAGATTTCCTAAAAGCCTACATTTCAGAAGATTATACTTTACAGAATGAATTTTCAGATTTTGCCGAGATAATAACTTTTAACGAATCTTTAGGAAATATCACTCTTGACATTATCAAGGATAGGATTAATAATCCACTTTGCGTTAAGAAATGTTTATAAATTGCGAAAGCCATGCTTCCCTCGTCTAAACAAGAAATTGAAGATAGTGAAGATTTTGTAAAGAATATTATCCGAGTATCTAAATATCAAGATTTCCACGAAGAAGCCCTTTTCATTTTGAGCAAGTTAAAAATTAAATTCGATTTAAGTGATGTACTAGTAGATCTTTCTGAAATACCTAAACTACAATTATCAGCCAGATCAAGTCTTCATCTGAAAACTTTTTGTGATACCAATATTAAGTCGCATGCCCTTGAATTTATTTGCCTTCTGATTGATAATTTCGAGAAGAACTTGCCTTTTATTATAGATTCGAGTTTGATATTTCATAAAAATACATTAGAAAGGTTTAATTTAACAAATAAGGTTTATAAAAAGGATTTGCGTCCTTAAACAATTCTAAAGCATTTGATCAAGAAACAAGTGCAGATATAAATCCGGAGATTTTCTATAAATTAGATACAGTCTTAGAAAATATGAAACTTAATTATACGTACTTAACAATTTTTGGATTATATGAAGAATTTATAAATTGGCTATCAATTTTTAATACAGATAATAAAAAGGATATAATAGAAAGATTCTATAAGAAGAGAAGCTCATTAGAAATTATTATCAAGGAAAATCAAGACTCGATCAATATTTACAATAAGACCAATGATATAATTGTATCATTTCTTTCGAAATTTAAAGTACTAAATTTTACTAATAAAGAAAAGTACCTGAGATCTAAAATGGTTAATTTGTATAAAGATGGTTCATTTTTAGTAAATGTCCATAGAAAGAGAATACTCGAAGATTCATTTTTCCAGATTATGCCTAAATCATCGAAGGAACTAAAATCTAAGAGGATACAGATCAAATTTTCGGGTGAACAAGGATTAGATTTCGGCGGGCTGACCAAAGAGTGGCTTGAATTATTAATGAAAGAGGCACTTGATCCAGATAGGGGTCTTTTTATTTATTCATCAGAGAAGAGGAATACGATGCAGCCTTTTAAAAATAGTAAGGTAAATTCTGACCATCTTTTATATTTCAGATTTATAGGAAGAATACTAGCCAAAGTTATTATTGAAGGATACAACGTGGGTGTCCATTTTGACAAATCAGTTTATAAATATCTGATAGATACTAAATGTACTCTAAAAGATTTAGAAGAAATAGATCCACAATATTACAACTCCCTTATTTGGATAAAAGAAAATACAATTGATAATGTCCTACATTTGACATTTTCTATGGAGAATACTGATTTGGGAGTCCTGGAAGTTATTGATTTAGTTCCTAATGGTAGAAATATACAAGTTACAGATGCGAATAAAAATGAGTATATTGATTTGGTGGTAGAAAACAAGTTATTTACAAGTATACAAAATCAACTGAGTGCTATGAAGCAAGGGCTGTATGAGATGGTGGATGAAGACATAATATCTATATTTAATGAAAAAGAACTGGAATTAATAATCTGCGGCATTCCTGAGATAAATGTAGAAGACTGGAAGAATAACACAGATTATCATGGATATACGAAAAATTCGAGGAACATCATCTGGTTTTGGAAAGCTGTAGAAGGATTTACTCCCGACGAAAAGGCAAAGCTGCTGCAATTTTGTACATCTTCTTCTAGAGTTCCTTACGAAGGATTTAAAAATCTGCAGAGTACAAATGGATTACAGAAATTTAGTATACACAAGATATCTACAAAGAGACTTCCCACAGCTCATACGTGCTTCAATCAGTTGGATTTACCAGAGTATTCTAATTATGAAGAGTTAAGGAAAAATATTATTTATGCTATAAATGAGTGTCAGGGGGGATTTGGTATTGTCTGAATAAATTAAGATATTTAAATTTGTCTATGTATGAAATATATTGTTAAATACAAAAATTTTAATTAAAAATGTTTAATAATCAATTTTATTAAACTTCTTAGAATTGTTAATTTTTTTCAACTTTAATTGTATGATATTTTTTGTAACTTTCATAAATCGTTTTTTCATCCCGCAATTAGACAAATTAGCGTATTTTGCATTTTTTGAATTGATTTGCAACTTTTAATTTGCAATAAGGTTCCATTATCTTAATTTTGTAATAAACTTTCCCCTTTGATCTCAATTATAGAGCATTTGAATAACAAAAATAACACTTTATGATGTATATAAGAAAATAGAAGTGCTAATCATAAAAATAGTATACGCGGACTTCTTTAGAGCAAAATATGTGAGTCTAAAGTAAATTTGTTCTTAATATATAGGTCGACTAAGCACATTTAGATAATAATGATTTTAAATCTAGCTAATCAAGTAGCTTAATAAATAATTTAATTGATTAATTCTTATTAAAAAAAGTCAGCAGCTTCAGACATCATATTCATCATTCATTTTATACTTAATTACAACACATCATTGTTTCATCACTCAGCTTATCATCCATGTATGTTTAGTCAGTAGATATCTTCGGCGGCCTCCAGAAAACTCCTCTTTCCTTAATCTCAACATTGCGCATTATCAGCGCCAGCATACCTCTATGGGCCTCGCTTTATAGGAAGAATCTTTTATCCTTGTAAGGAAACTTACAGGGCCGACAACTGGTAGTATGCTACCAGACCAGGGTTTCGCTGAGCTTGTGTTTAAGTTATGGGTCTAATGACCGTGATGGACTTTCACCATCCCACTCGTAATGCTAGAGCTTCACCAGCTTGCTTCGTCCTTCCCAGGCGGGTCTTCAGATGCAATTTCTTGCTATAGGTCTCCAAATAGGAGCTACTAAACGCTTTCACAGCACGGAAATTGAAGTGCCGACCTAGATAGAGCTATGCCTTTCTCACCACTCCTTGGACATTTACAACCCTTAGTCGACGCTCATATAGAGCTAACGATACGACTAATAAAGTAGCTTCGCCTTCACTTGGAATTGGAAAGATTAAAATCGAGTTTATGAAATACCTTACGTGACAGTTACAGTTGAAGATTCAAAAAATTATATCCGATTTGTATTTCTTTTGCGAAAAACAGCCATATCAGCTTCTATTGTCAAATATGTACAATTCAAACCGCGACATTTACGGATATAAGCGTTATTTTAAAATTAATCTAGTATAAAACTTCTTTAAAATGTATTAATACAGCTTATTTAAAAATACTCTTAGTTTGTAAATTAAACTTTATACTTTCCCTAATTAGTAGCATACTAAATTTGTAAATGTTAAGTCTGTTGATCAAATTTTTTTATCTGTTTTTAAGGCTCTATCTTCAATTTTTTTTTTGTTTATCAAATTTATGATCATAAAACATTGTTTATATTGTTTAATATTTTTAGTATAAATAATTCAAAGAAATAGATTACTACGTTAAACGTCATTCATAATATATAGATTTATATTGAGTACATATTTCTTAAATCATTCAAAATAAATATTTAATATCGCATATAGACTTGTTATTTACATTACAAACATATTTATATTAAAATAAGCCAACTCAAATATTCGTCATTGTCAACAAATAATCAAAATTATTGACACATTTTAAATTATAACTTAAGTCTGATAAAACCTCAATAATATCTAAACTGGATTAAAAATACTTATTAACTTGTAAATTTTTATATGATTATGTAAATCAATATAAAAATGTAAATATAATTAAAAATTTCCTTTAGTTTTAAATAACCAACATTCCTATAAGAAATATTTATTTAACTAAAGTTCTATTAGACCAAAGTAATAAGCAACTTCAATTTTATATCCTAAATCACTTAATATCCCCTTTATTATGAAATACATGACAACTTAACGTAATCATTTACTAAGCTGTCAAAACTTTTATTAAAATAACAATATAGATTATTTGTATAAGATTTTTCTAATATGATTTTTTTTGTATTTTTTTATTTTTCTAGTTTTCTTCTAATTTATTAATTTTTAATTCAAATAAGTAATTCCTTTCAAATTAATTAAAAATTAAATAAACTCCATTTCATTTTATTCAGATTTAATTTACAGACTTTAATATTCTAACCAGTGCTGTAAACTATTACTGTTTAAAATACACACTCACAAACTTCTTTTTAAATGTAAACAATCAAAAAGACTTTTTAATTAAAATTGATTCTTTTTTTGTTAAATCAAAGCATTATATTTCCAGATTTAATAGCATATATTAATTTATTTGTCTCCAATAAATTACATGTCTCTATCAAATAATATCTCTATATCAAATTTGGTGATTTTTGCAGTATTTAAATAGATTTATTTGTACTCCCCTTAGTGATGAAAATACCAAAGTCTGTAGAAAGCAATTATAATAATTGTAACGAAGAAAGCTCCTATAAATTCCTCCCCAGTAGAACTGACCAAATTAATAATAAATCCAGCAATAAAGAAGGCAATATTCTCAAATTTAACAATTTATTAACTAAGAGGTCGATTCTTTATAATTTTATGGGTGAAAGCCAATTATCAGATCATATCATTAAGCTTGATTTTTATGCTAAAAATGACCAAGAAATATTGAGCAGGGAAGATGTATTGGAATACAGAAATAAAATGATGGAGAAATGTGAAATCTACAGAAATGAATGCAAGAAGTTCTCTGAAAATAATCTTGATGGAAATTTCCCCCTAAACTGCAGTGCTTGCTCTCTGCCGATTTCTTACAATCTCAAAGGAGATGGCAGCCGCTTGGATACTTGCAAGTTTCATGAAATAAATGCAGAATATAAAAAAACCAAGACTGACACAAATACAACAATAAATGAAAAAGAAAACAAGATCATTAATTTATTACGGGAATATGTTATTGATCTTAAATACATGTTTGCTAAGAATAAACTCGAAGTAGAAGAAATAGAGCTTTTTGATAAAATCATTTTATGGATGCACAGTCTATTTATGAAAATATCCC
>CATOAI010000018.1:0-18022 GCA_951361185.1 Ochropacha duplaris
AAAAAAGGCACATCAAAGTAGAAACTTCAAGCTTAGTTTGGAATTGTTCCGTCCGGTCGATAATTTCAGCAATCTGTACATCCTTCTTCGTCTCGTAGACGGATGCTGAAGATCCATCAATGAATATTGAGGATGTCAGTGTATACGTATTTATAATATTAACAAGGTAGTCGAAATATATTCCCCGGATTTCTGTAGTAGAGCTGTCCATACTTTTAAGACAGAATTTGAATGGAAACTGGTGGGCACCACTTGACAATTCACTATCTTTATATAGATCGAAATCGTATGAATATTCTTTCTCATTGCTTGAATATTTCAGGCCTTTGGCACCTGGGCTTTCAATTTTGCAGACTTCCATGACCCTGTTTTTAGTAAAATTCAGTCTTAATTTTTTGATCTGTAGAGGGATTCTGGATTTTAGAGAGACCTTTCCTGTTATAAATTCGTCTGATTCGAAATATTCTTTTTCTAGTATGATTTTTAGTTCTGTATCTTTCATATCTCCTTATTGTAAAATTCTGTGTATTTATTTCTCCTTATTTTTTTAGACTCCTTTTTTGCATGAAACTAATACTAAATATTAATTAAAAATGCCTTATTTTATTTGTTAACAAACAAAATTGTAGAAATGTAAAGTGCTAACTAATTGAATGATTTTATTTACCTATAAAACTTTGAAAAATCAATTAAAAGATTATTTTTTTTACTAATATGATATTTCTCAATTTAAGATATATTTTATTCTATATGATATTTGTCAACTAATAAGATTATTCTTTACTAATTTAATATTTTTCAATTTAAGATATATTTTTACTAATAAGATATTTGACAACTAATAAGAATATTTGTAATAATAAGATATTTTTCAATTTAAGATATATTTTTACTAATAAGATATTTGTCAATTAAAATATATTTGTAATAATAAGAAATTTTTCAATTTACAAGATTATTTTTTTACTAATAAGATATTTCTCAAATAATGAGACATTCTTAATATCAATTTCTAAAAATATTTTTAAAATATGATTTTTTTATATAAGATGATAATTTACAAGAATATTTCCTTAACATATATAAATTTTTTAACATATATATTTTTTTAACATATATATTTTTTTTTAATATATATAATTTTTTACAAGAATTTTCTTTATTGTATTAATCCTTCAATTTCCTCTGGTGTTAAATTTCTACTCCCATCTTTAGTTAATACAGTTACTTCTACATTATAATTATTAATTTTTTCTTTCATTACTCTTGATAGCATATCCAATATATTTCTCAGTCCCGTATTTATATCCACATTTGGATCATATTCCTGATCAAGCATGGTCTCGATTACTTCACTCCCTGATCCAATAGCCTTAGCGTGATATTCTAAGTAGGAGCCAGATGGGTCTAAGCTGAACAGCCTGGGCTCCGAATCATATCCAATTATAAGGAGGGAAGCCCCGAATGGCCTACTGAATATTTTCTCATCATCACTTTTTTTATCAAAATTCAGGCTCAAGTCTGCGAGATTTTCGAGGAGTCTCTCCACCTTACAGTTCTCGTCGTAGAGATATTCGTGATTAATAGCGAAATTCCTGGATTTGTCTACGATGGTTTTCACATCGGCGGATATTCCTGAGAATCCCAGGGTTATATGATCGTATATTCTGTAGTGTTTTTTTACACTACAAGGGTTTTGGAGTTTTGATATTATTTTCTTCTCTGATGCGAGGAGGGCGTAGTCTTTTGTTTTTATTCCTATGCTGGCTGTGCCCAGATTCATGGCCTGCATGGCGTACTCCACTTGGTAGAGTCTCCCTTCTGGGCTGTAAGTGTTGGCATTTTGTCTCGACACACTTGACATAAGGGTAAGAAAATATGATAAAAAAATTAAGCCCTTAATCAACTATCTTAGTAGTAATGGGTATATTTAAGAATGATATATAATTTATAAGATAATTCATAGATAGTAATGTATAAAATAATTTATAATAATAATATATATATATATAATATATATAAATCATTTACATTATTTATAATAATAATATATACAATTTTATTATAAATATACATAGTGTATAATTTTTTTAATAAATAATTTATTTAAACAGGTATTCAATTCTATCATATATCGAAGGATGCATGGCATACAAAGCATTGTACATCCAAGTGGGCCTTATAAAAGATGACTCACTCACAGATATAAAGAATAAAGACATGGCTAATTCTTCCCCATATCCCGACTCCTTGGCCAGGAAGTCCGCGGCGATTTCAGCCCGCTGAGAGGACATTTTATAAAATATCATCATCCAGTCATGCATGGACATAAAGTAGACTATGGCGAGGAGGATGAAGGCAGTGGGCCGGGAAATCTTCTCACACTCGAAGTTCTTAGCAGCCTTGCCGTATAGAAATAGCATGATCAGGAGTTCTGCGTAGTAGATCCCAAAATACACGAGGAGTTTCTTTAGTAGACTGTGGTCTATCGCGTGGCCTATCTCGTGGAGGAGGACTGAATCCTTCTGGTCCTCGGGGAGGAAGTCGAATTCCCCGTATATTTCTATCCTGGCGTCCTTTTCTATTCCTACCAGGGCTGCATTTGTCTCCTTCGACTTGTCAGTGTCTATAAATACTTTATCCTCTAAGTGTGTCTCCTTGAGTCTCTCTTGGACTGGCGCAGAGAAGTCTCGGGCTGCTAATTGCATGAGAGTCGGGGATACATCATCCTCTATAAATATCTCATAGAAGTTCTTTATAATAATGGAAATATATATAGCCAGGATAAGCTGGGCCCCGAAATTCCTGAGAAGAAGGAAAACTAAGAAGGTAAAAGCAGGGCATATCACTAAATACAGTATCAAGTAAATTCCTAATACAGATATCCAGGAGTACTGGTCAATATCCAGGAACTCCTGAATATAATCTGACAAGTATATTACAGAGAAGATAAAGATAAATATATTAGCCAGGGCAACTTGTACATGATTTATATTAAAATATGAAATTGTGTAGAAGTTTATAGGCTTACTACTCAATTTATAAAAGAGGAGTCTCGGGGTGTCTAAAAGTATCAGGCATCCTATAAAAGTGTACAGCCCAGTAAGAAGGATCTTGTCTTTTAGGGAAGTAAATCTAGAAGATACAGCCAGACTCATACTAGTAATATAATTGGGAGTATCCTGGGCCAGCCTGTATGTGAAGGAATTCTTGGGGACTCCGTATTCCCCACTTTTTAAGTCAGTGCGGAAGAGGAGTAAAGACATTCCTTCGTATAAGAGCACTGTAATAGTCACTCCGAAGGCTATAATGAAAAATGCCTTCAAATGGGATTTCATGCTTATGAGAAATTTCAGAAAGTAAATAGAAATTAATGAAAACTATTTGTTAGAAGTGAGACAAATGAAAATCGAGAATCGATGATTAAGGATTGATGAGAAAGAGAATGTAAGAATACAAAAAAAAGATACAGATAAGAATATATATAGACAGATGATAATATAAATAGATAATAATATACAGGTGATAATATATAGATAATAATATGCAGATTATTGTACAATATAAAATTTCTTAAAATTAGATACAATTTAACAAAATTAGAATTTATAAAATAGATAATGAAAATATAAATTTCAAAATTATCTTTTTCACATGAATAAGTTTTCACCCTAATATGAAAAATTTATTCAGTAAAATAGAAATCATATCAGTCTCTGTTTTAGGAAAGAAAGATAAGAAATCCATAAATAAAATATGTAACACAGAATTACTAAAAAAGACGGATGATTACCAACTTGTAAAACTCAAAAATAGAGCCAACTTAATACTCGATAATAATAAAGCCCTGTTGTTCTACTTTAATAATAAGTATATTCCTACTATAAAGATATTAGAAGAGGGAATTATGGATCTCCCTTCTGTCTACCTGGATAGTGGGGCTATTGGACCCCTTCAAAGGGGGGCCCATGTTATGGCACCAGGGGTTTATAAATATATAAATTTATGTACAGTGGATTTTAAGAAGAATGATATCCTTTGTATAAGAATTATAGACAAGGGGATACTGGCAATAGGGATGTCTATGATTGATAAGAAGGATTTGAATAAAAATACGGGAGGGGAAGTTATCACTATTGTACACATAAATAATGACGAACTATATAATAAATATTGAATGTAGAAGTATATAAGAGGATTTATAAAAATTTTATCTATTTTTAATATTATAAAAAAAATTATATGCACTTATAAAAGTATAAAAAAATTTATATGCACTTATAAAAGTATAAAAAAAATTTATCGATTTTTATTAGTATAAAAAAATTTATATGCATTTTTAAAAGTATAAAAATGTTTTTAAAAAATTGAAGTTCTTTAATTACAACTAAATGTGTCCATTTTAGCCGATACACTCTTCGTAAATTCATACGAAGGAGATACAGTACACTTAATTAAAGTAGTATAATCCGGTATAGAAACTCCACTCCCAATAAGGCACTCTTCAATAAAACAGTGGGAACCTATAGAAATATTATTCATCAGTATTGATGACATGACTTGTGAATTATTATCTATTTTAACATTATTTCCTACAACACTATTAACAATAAACCCATTCTCAATAGCCAGATCGTCGCCGATAATATTTTTAGTATCAGTCAATTTATTTTTCCTGATGTATTGTCTCATAGCATTCAGTTTTTCATTAGAGTAGACTAAGTTATCATTATCAGTGTAATATTTAATCTTGAGAAATTTTATGATTTTAGTGTAAGATGTTGCATCTCTGATTTGGAATATGTAGTTATCCATGGGATTATAAATCTTAACGGGGTTGATATCCCTAAGCCTGTCTACTATTAGTGGGAAGAGGTTATTTCTAAAACTGAAAAGATCGGCAGAAAAATATTTAAATAAATCTTTAGTAAACATGTAAAACTGTAAGGAGTCGACCTCCTTGGAAAGATTAATTCGTCGTTTTGTAAATATATCGGCATCTAATTCGTAATTTTCATCACGACTATAAAAAATCAACTCGTCGTTTGTAAACCCGCACGTTGCCCCATTTTCACTGGGAGATAAAACAGTCAAAAATGAAGTTTTATTATCAAGAAATTCAGTGGTGATACTCCTGATATCGATATTAGTAATCAAATCGCCTTTAGTGACGATAACATTATCAGATTTGATCCTCTTTTTAATTTTTAGGAGTTGCTGGACAGTGCCGTCGTAATAATCAATGGCTATAATTTCTACAGGAACGTTTACAATATTTATGAGATGAGTTATATTGTGAACATCTTGTTGTAAGATAACGATGTATATTTTTCTAGATACTGGTTGTAGAAATGTGATGTTTAGAAGGAGGAGTTCTGTGTTTATAATTGGGAGATTCGTTATTTTTAGGGATGAGTTTGTAATTGGGAAGAGATTTGTTCCTGGGCCGACTAAAATGACGGAATCAAACATGGGCAACAAAATAAAAAAGATAGAAAAAATTTATAACAAAAATATTAAAAAAAATACAACATATGTATTTGCAAAGATTTTAAAACTTTAAATAATTAAACAAACAAATATTTGACTATAATTTTCAATTAATATTATATTACTGCAGTTTTTTTTCCAAAATTTTTATTTCTATTATATTAATTTCATTGTGATTCTAAATTATAAAAAACAAAATTCAGCCTCCGATTCTCATAATCTAAAAGCGTCTCATTCTCAGACGAAAATAAAGTGACAGAAGATTGATAGAACTTTTTATATTTAAGATATAAAGTAATCTTCTTATAATCTGGTAAGTTATCAAGGCATTCAGATAAGAAATCTAGTCTATTAGTCGTAGTACAAAGATTAATTAATGATAAAACTTTTTTTATACTCATTCTGTTTACTTTTGTTTTACAATTTTCCAATAAATAATCAATATTGGTTTCAGTTATAACGTTTTTATCCTGGCTGTATAAAAATGACAGAGAACTTTTAGACAGCCTTGGTAGAATGTGAATGAGGATGTCTGAATTCATAATACGAGAATTATCGAATTTAAATAATTTTACGTATCCAATTATTAAATAGATTGATTAAAAGGGGTAGACGGGATTTTATTGGTTGATAAATATAAAATACAAGATAAAAAGAATACTAAACAAACAAGTAGAGGAAATATTAAATGAAAGACTTTTAATATAGTAGAATTATATTTTCATAATTAAGTAAAAAAAATTAATTAAATTGAAGTTATAAATTTGCTTTTTTTTATAATTTGGGATTCAAGTCCACAAGTCATCTGAAATAACGCAAAATATTGAATAATAAAAATGAAGTACATTTGAAATTCTTATAGGTCGAATCTTACAAATATTGATAAAATTAAAAAGATAATTGACTTTTTAAACCAAAATTAACAATGACACATTTTTACTTTCAAATGTCTTTGTATTTAATCAAATTACATTTTTTATAAAATAAAAGACTTTTTTAAGTATTGGTTTTTTAAAAAACCAATTTATAAATTTATAAAATTATTTGATATTATTTTAGATAAATTTTCAAAATATTTGATATTATTTTTAGATAAAATTTCAAATTACTTAGTATTATTTTTAGAAAAATTTCTAGAATTATTTTTTAGATAAGTTTCTAGAATTATTTGATATTATTTTAGATAAATTTATAAAATTATTTGATATTATTTTTAGATAAATTTTCAAATTACTTAGTATTATTTTAGATAAATTTATAAAATTATTTTTTAGATAAATTTATAAAATTATTTGATATTTGATATTATTTTTAGATAAATTTTCAAATTACTTAGTATTATTTTAGATAAATTTATAAAATTATTTTTTAGATAAGTTTCTAGAATTATTTGAATTTATTTTAGATAAATTTTTAATTTAATTTGATATTTTTTTTAGATAAATTTTTAATATTATTTTTAGATAATTTTTTCACCCTGAAACAGAATTCAAAACCCTTAAAATATTTAAAGCGGAAAACACTATAATATTGCTAATTGTATGTATTTTTTACTACTTATCATTTTTATTTAAATTAGACCTATATTTTTCATGTTTTAAACTTTTTAATATTATTAGTGACTCATGCTAAATTTTTTTTTAAAACAAAATCAATTGATCAAAAAAGAAACATGTTTTTTTTAAACATTTAAAAATAAAAAAAACAAATCTTATTATGACTCTAGTTCCGAAATTTTTTGAGCAGTACGAAGCAATTTGGTCTGAAAATGATGATGTTTGGGATGATAGGCGCATCTCATGGAAGGCTATAGGAAATCAGAGGGCTAAGCATCCCAGAGAGGTTTTTATAGAAAGCGACAAATTGAAATCTTTGTTAGGGAAGTTCTTTACAGATAATTTTGTATCTTCTAAAATTACTTATCATATTATTGAATACAAATCTGGCAGATTGGATATTGGTTATGATTTTATCCAGTATGAGACTGACACATATGTGATTATTGAGGCAGATAGAGGAGAAGATTGTGGGAAAGTTTTAGGGATAACTTCTGAATACAAGTTTAATATGGTAATGGAAAAACTTAAAGAGTCAGCGGGTGATATTGAATCAAAGAGGATTTTAAGGTACGCTGTGGATAAAGACACTCTAGAGCTTGAGAAACGAAAAGAGGATGAAAAAGAGAGCTTGGAAAAATGCAGGGAGCTGGTTTTACTAAATAATATCAATATGGATATTTTAAGCTGTGAGTATCAGTGGGATAAGAAAAAGATAACTTTCTATTTTAGAAGCTCAAAAAGGATTGATTTTAGAGACTTGTTAAAAGATCTCTTTAAATTATTTAAAATAAGAATATGGTTGTGTGCGGAAAAGAAGTCTGTAAATGCGATATTGAAGAGCTTAATAGAATGACAAAATAAATTAAATATTATAAATTTTTAGAAAAATTCAATTAAACTAATTTTGTTTGTTTTGATATAAATTTGGCATTTATATGATCAATATTAAATTTCGAGATTATGCATAATTAATGAATTTAAATCTTTTTGGTTTTATTTTTTTGATCATTTTAAAATTTTTCACTTTTCTTTTAAGATGCCAAATTTGCTTCTTATATAAATTTTTGTAAATGAGTTATTTATCATAAATAATATTGACACCTGTCAATATTGATTTTTTAATATATGTTTATACAATTTATTATGTCAAATATCAAATATTTTTTATATTACTTTACTATTTTATTTTAATTAATCAAATATAAATTTACGTAATAATGTCTTAATGAGGGTATGAAAGATTTTATAGAAAAAGAGATCCAAGTGCAGGCTGCTTTAGGCCTCTGTTTATTAAGAAATGGTACAGAAGGGAAGAATTCGTCAAGGAGTAAGAAAACGGCTGTCCAGAGTCTGACTCTGAAGGAGGTGTTTAGATTGACGATGTATCCTTCATCTCAGACTAAGATAGATTTGAGTATTCTTCTAAATCTAGAGATGAAGACTATCAATGTCTGGTTTCAGAATGAAAGACAGAGTGAGAAAGTCTCGATTAGTGAGTTAAGGAATTGTAATAAAAGATCTGAGAAAGTCGAACTTAATCCTCTGATTCTTTATAAAATATATTGTGATATAAGAAGAATGTTAGCATAGACGAGATTAATTAAGAATAAATGATATAACTTTGAAGAATAAATAAATTTAATTTTAATTGTATATATATTGACGAATATATAACTTTAATTGTATATATATTGACGAATATATAACTTTAATTGTAAATTTATTGACGAATGAAATAACTTTAATTTTAAATTTATTGACGAATAAATTTTACTCTTTAAAAGTAAATTACTTTATCAACTTTAATTTAGATTTTACACATAAATCATGATGCATTTTTAATAAATAATTAAGAAATTATTTAATTTCATAAGGTATTTTACTAATAATTTAGAGTGTAAAACAGAGATCCCGATTTTTATTTGTTTATTAATTGTCAAAGCATTTATATTCTGATATTAATAACATCTATATTTATTGATAGCAAGACTGGTTATTTATCAAAAATATTAAGAATTAGAAAAAAGATCCACGGCTTAAACTTGTCGTAGAGGAAGTAGATTAGGGATTTTGTCCCTGATTTATAAATGAATGTAACTTGAATATTTAAGGAGAGATATTATTATGATTACATTAAATATCTACTTTTCAATTAGTAGATATTTACCTTAAAAATCGAAAAAGTTATTTCCATATGCTTATAATCAAATGTCAAATATATCAATCAAAACATACATGATTGGCTACTTTTTTTATAAATAGTTACAGACCAATTAATTTTTTTAAATTGTAAAGTGATGTAGTAAAAAGATAATTAACATCATCATTTTTTATAATTTTTCCACTTTAAATATTTAATTTATCTCTTACTTATTTTTTATTGCTTCTTTCACTTCTTTAATATATTTGTTGTTTACCAGTATTCCTGGATTTTCGGCTTCTAAGTAGATTAGTCCTAAATAAGATGAGGATAGTATCATCATCGTAGTAAAATAGAATATTAGTGGGCCTACAGTGGTCAGAGCAAAGGCCTTTGCCACTAAAAACTCCGGCCACTCATTATATACGAAGAATACGACAGAAGATGTACAGAAGAATACGACTAGTACAGAAGATATACATAGAGAGCAGTTTAAAGCGAATATTCCACTCAAAGCAATAGGAGACTGTCTCAAAGATATATCAAAGGCCTTTTCAATGGAGTCGAAGTAGCCTTCGCCGTGTATCGCGATATATGGCAGAGTCAAATCATTGGCAAAGCGGACTAACCTTTCTAATATAGAAATCAGGAAGCTGGCGAGACAGAGTAATATAACTTCGACTGAGTTTCTCTGCCGGCCTTCTTTTTCATACTCTTTGTCTACAGTGGATCCCAAAGTGGAGACTATGGCGAAAAGCAGCCCGGCGTAAGAAATACTCCCAAGGGCATATAAAGAATTCTTCATCACACTACCGAAAGAAGTCTTCGGCTTATCTGCTTGAGAAGTAATAGACAGCGCTATTATACTCGTAATATAGACCTTAAAAAAGTAGCAGATATTAGTCTGAGTCCACACTATATTGAGTATATAAAAGAAATTAATAAATTTAGAAGACAAATTTTCATGTCCACTTGATCCCATCATGAGGGAAATTTAGCACACTGCAATAAAGAACACCCTATTATGCCAAACAGGACGGTGAAAAAATTGGATAGTAAAATTGATACTGCGACTTTCAAAATAGCACCAACAGATTTAAGACTGGCCCAGCAAAAATAGACGAAAAATCCAAGTGGTATAAAAGAGACAACGGCTGCTATTAAAAAATAAACATTCTTAAAATAAATGGCACAGCCTACTTTTATAATCGGAAATAAAAAGACTGTGACTTTAAGAAATAATTCTGGGAAGTACTTGAAACTTATAAAATTAATAGCAATAAATAAGCAGACGATGCTGCTGCAAATCAGAGCATTGTGCTTTGTCGACTTATCAAAAATAATATCAAAAGTGGATGCTCTGATGTTAAGAACTGAATATGAAGTGAATCCTGTGAAAGAAATCAAAAAGAGAATGAAAGCCCACGCGTCATGAAACTTTCTCGATTTTGTGATGTACTGAAATTGCGGAGAAGAATTCATAGCCCCTCTATGCAAAAATTTATAATAAATTTTTGATAAAGGGGAAAATTAATCTAAAAAATAAAGTAGATCAGACGTGTAACAGAAACACCATTTCATGACCTATAAAAGTAAAAGCAACAAATTTAGAGTTCGTCAACTCTTAGATATTTTGTTAAATTCCAACTTATGAACGTCATTTATATGATTAAAACAATTAATAAAAATACGTATCATTTGCAAACTTTTTAATGCTAAAATATTCGACAAAATTATTTTTTTGAAAAATAAAACATCTTCAATATAATTGAATAATATATTAAGTAAAACTAAGATTAAATTAAGTTTATAGATCTGATTTATTGTTAATTAATCAAAATGATAGATTAAATATATCAGAATTAAAAACCGGTTGATTTAAGTTGTTAGATAATAAATTAAAGAAATAACAAATTTTAATCGTATGATTGAAGATAATTATAAAATTGACTTGAAAAATATGATCTAATACCAAGAAGATTCGCATCTTTGAAGTAATAAGATATAGTTTTTTCAAAATACAGTTTTATCAAAATAAGTTTTAAAAATGATTCTATTTTCTAGGCTATACTTGGCATTTGATAATCTCTTATTTCTAATTTGTTTTTAATTTAATTTAAAATAAATGGCATTTTATAGCACGTGAAATGTCACCTTAAAAATCCCCTTTACACCCTGGAAAAGACTAGAAATAGAACACTGAATAAAACCAGAAAATAAAAGAATATGCAGTGTCAAATAACTTTCGCCCTAAATTAAATTTTAGAACAGAGAGGAATACTAAAATCTATTTATAGACGATAAGGAAGTGCTAGGATTATTAAATTTTTTTTAATTTGTTTCCTGCATTTCTATGAAGGTATCACTTTTAGAATTTATAGTCACAGTCTCTGAAATTACTTTTTTAGACTTTGAGGATGTAGCTTTCCTTAAAAACTTACTGAAGCATAGATCCATGAATTTGCATAGACAGCAGCAAAAGATACACAACAAAGATATAACAAAACATATTATACTCCAAACATGGGCCATAGTTTGTAAAAACAATTTTCGACCTTTCCCCTTAGACATTTTATCTACGTCTTTGGACTTATTAATCTTGTCTTCTTTGGACTTATTAACCTTGTCTTCTTTAAGCTTTTTATATTTATCTTTCTTAAGGTTACTGGTCTTGTCTTCTTTAGGTTTTATAATTTTATCTTCTTTAGGCCTATCAATCTTATCTTCGCTAGGTTTTTCATTTACCTTGTCTTCTTTAGGCTTGTTAATTTTGTCCTCCTTGGGCTTGTTAACCTTGTCTTCGCTGGGTTTTTTATTGCTCTTTTCCGCCTTGGGCTTGTTAATTTTGTCCTCCTTAGGCTTATTAACATTTTCTTCGCTTGGTTTTTCATTAACCTTGTCCTCCTTAGGTTCATTAACCTTGTCTTCGCTGGGTTTTTTATTGCTCTTTTCCGCCTTGGGCTTGTTAATTTTGTCCTCCTTAGGCTTATTAACATTTTCTTCGCTTGGTTTTTCATTAACCTTGTCCTCCTTAGGTTTATTATCCTTGTCCGCCTTGGGCTTGTTATTTTTGACCTCTTTGGGCTTGTTAATTTTGACCTCTTTGGGCTTATTACTTTTGTCCTCTTTGGGCTTGTAAACCTTGTCTTCGCTTGGTTTTTTTTCAGCCATTTTTTCTTTAGGCTTTAGGGATTTCTCCTTAGGCCTTGTTTCTTTAGGCTTGAGGGGTTTCTCCTTAGGCTTTTCTTCTTTAGGCCTGTGGATGTTCTCCTTAACCTTATCTTCTTTAGGCTTAAAGGCTTGGTCTTCTTTCGGCTTATTAAAATTGTCATTGCTTGGCTTTTCTTTTATCTCTTCTTCGTTAGGATTTTTTTTCCCTTTTCTTTTAATTGTAACTTTAGAGCCATTATCCGTTTTTTCAATTTCTTCGGGTTTATTTATTTCAACTTCTTCACGTTCAACATTTAAATTTCTGTCTGAAACCATGTTCTTATTAATAGAAGATCCCCCACTCATACCGGCACCACCACCTATACCGGCACCACCACCTATACCAGCACCACCGCCTATGCCTGTACCACCGCCTATGCCTCCAACACTAAGAACACCGAAGGCACCACCACCAATACTGATTCCACCGCCACTTATAGGGGACCTAAGTTGGCCTCCCATACCCCTGTTGTTATAAAACCTTTCTCTGGCATCATAGTTATTATTGATAAATCCATAATTCTTTTTCTTTCTAATATAAAATCCGCTGGATAGTGTGCTTGATTCTTGATAACTATCTTTAACTTTACTTTTAGTTGTAGTTAGATAATTAAATTTAGTATTAGTTAAAACGCTTTCCTTATTAAATTCGTTATAATTTTTTAAGGTGTTTTTATGACCGGAAGGTGTGGTAATATCAAAATTTGTTATAGGGGTGATGGTTTTTATATCTTTCAGATTAGTATTATAAGTTTTTGTAGTGGCTTCGGCGGGACTGTTAATTACTGTAATATTAGCAAATGGAGTCGTAGCATCATTTAAGTTTCTTGTAGTAGATTCTGTTAATCCTTCTGTAGTCAAGTCGTTATTAGAAAGTGTACTTATATGATCAATTGCTTCTGAAGCGTTGCCGTTATTACCTGGTGTTGTGTGATCATTGTATAACTCTGTTGTTTGGTGTGTATAATATTCCGTAGTTGTAGTAAGTCCATTTGTTGTCGAAATATTATCTGTTACTTTAAGGCCACTTTCTTTTAAAATATCACTAACATTTTCTGTTGTAAAATTAAATTTGAATGCCTCTGTTGTATCAAACACCTTGTGTGTAGTAAAGTCAATATTATTCTCAGTAGTAAAGTCAATATTATTATCTGTGGTAAAGTCAGTATTATTTTCTATAACGTTGTCAATATTATTCTCAGTAGTAAAGTCAAAATTATTATCTGTGGTAAAGTCAGTATTATTTTCTTTAACGTTGTCAATAAAATTCTCTGTTGTAAAGTCAATATTATTCTTAGTAGTAAAGTCAGTATTATTTTTTGTTGTAAAATCATAATCAAATTCAGTATTGGATTCTTCACTTTCAGTATTACTGTCACTTAAATAATCAACATAACCGTTAATTAAATCTGTTTGATTAAATGAGTTACCCATTAAACCTAATTCCCTATCATTAAAATTACGCGTATCATCTAAATTACGCGTATCGTTTTCCAAATCGAGTTCCGTTAAGATATTTTCGTGCTGATAAAGGTATGCGAGAAAGTTCTCATAAATTTCATTTATAGGCGTATCATTAATTCCAAGAGTACTATTCTTTTGATTATTTCCATATTCAGGATTAAAAATTGGATCTATTTTAACATTTCTACCTGAAATATTAGTCGAATTTAAAAAGTGATTATTAGCTATTCCACTTAATCCAAGAGTAGACAAAAATATTTTCTTAAATGTGGAGTTTGAGTTTTTATATAACTCCTTACATTCGATTTTATTGCTGTTGTTTGAAATTTCCAATTTACGTGTGATTTCATTCAATCCATCTTTCTTAAAAACTGTTATGCCAAGTGTCGAATTATCCATTTCATCTGAAAAATTAATTATCTTAATTATGTCTTCCCATATTTTAGAAACAGAGGGCGTTCTCAAATTACATTTTATTTCGGGATTATTACTGAGGAGATGTATTAAGCTATGACTTTGATCGGCTAGCAAATCTAAAAATCGCCCCAAAGGCGATTTGCCATATTCAAAATTATCCGAAGATTTATTTAATATTTTCTGCACGACCAAAGCACTAAATTCTTGCTTGATTCCTTTATTTGACATTTTCTCAGGATTGTTATTTAGCCTAATTATCATATTATCAATACCTTCATTATTTCTTAAAATTGCAAACATTTTTAAGGAAATTTGATCGATTGTTTGTTCTTTCAATATTCTGCAGGCACTTTCATTTACGACATCAAAATTTGGAGTATCACAATTTATATTTGCTAATGCAAATTCTTTCTCTATTCTATTTTTAAAATCCGATGGCTCAGTTAAAACCGACGAGGATATATTATATTCTGGATTAAAATTTGCCGAATGTAGTTTTTTTACACGAAGGCCTGGTTCTTTTAGTTTTATTCTTGTACTTGTATTTTCATCAAGTAGTAATTTTCTATCGGCATTTGAAAGTTGTTCATGCTGAAACTTCAAATTTAAATTAGTGAAAGTAGAAGTTTCTAAATTTGTAGTTTTTTCGTGTTGATTCTTAGCAGGATTTATAAAAATCAATTTATATAGATCTGTAAATCTGTCTAAAAATTTTTTACTTCCCCATATAATTTCAAGATTAACTGATCTTTTAGGTTCTTCTGTAGATAATTCAATTTTATCGTCTAAGAATATACGAGGGATACGTATTATTGCGCGTTTATGTTTAATGGTATTTGTCAAGTTTTTGTATCTTCTTTTATGTCGTATTCCCTCTACTAACAAATTAAAATATATCAGTACCAACAATAGTTTAGTCATATAAAGGGCCGAAATAATTTTTTTAAAAAGTTTTGAGTCATATTTAATTTATGTAATTAATGTTTTCAAAAACGAAATAAAAAAATTAAGTAAAAAGAAATTCAATATAAAATTTTTTAAACAAAGAAAAATATGTCAAAAAAATCGAAATTAACATTTTTAATTAAATCAAAATAATAAAATTTTTTTATAAAGAAAGAATCTATTAGATAAATTTCTTTTTGTTACAATTAAGCCAAACCAATATTTTAATTTTTGATTTGAGATTTTAATTTCATCAATAAAAAAATTTACAAATATTTGATTACACTTTTAGGTTGTTTTTAAATGTTGTAAATGGAATCAGATATTTTATTTTTTCAAATTTTAAGATTTTTCCTTTTTTAAACAATTTTAATAATGTTGAATTACTAATAATTAATTACTAAAAAGTTTTATCTAAAAACAGTTTTATACATAAAAAGACGAAATACTAAAAAACTTTAATCCACCTAAAAAATACATCCAGCAAGTAAAAATCATCAGTAAAGCTTTTCTGGGACACACTCACGTCATATAGTCTTGCCACTTTGCCTGTAGAGGATACAATTATCTTTAAGATCTATCACGACAGATCTATAAAGAAATGGGTGACAAATTATGATTTGATCCTAATATTCAATATGGTTAAAAAATTAAGTTTACAATAATTATAAAGAAACATGGAATATATCAAATACAGATAATTATTTAATTATTATCTGGTTTTTTTCATCATTTACCATTGGCTCAACGACAATATCGGACAAATTATTTCGAGTCTCCTTTTTAGGCTGTCTTCTGAGTTTCTTAAATAGGCAATTTAAAATAAAAATTATGAAAGTCAAGAAAACGCCAATAAGGGCTCCTATTTCAAATTTAAATACATTCGTAATCTTATTTGTTCGATTATTATTGTTGTATCCTTGAGTAGAAGAAGATATCTTTCGTCGTTCTGTAGTTGACCGAATAATTCTGTCTGTAGTTGTCTTTTCAGGTTTCTTAGTTGAGGTTGTCTTTTCAGGTTTCTTAGTTGAGGTTGTCTTTTCAGGGTTTTTCGTTGTAGTTGTCTTTTCAGGGTTTTTCGTAGTAGTTGTTCTTTCTGGCTTACTCGTAGTAGTTGTCTTTTCAGGCTTACTCGTAGTAGTTGTCTTTTCAGGCTTACTCGTAGTAGTTGTCTTTTCCGGTTTTCGAGTTGATGTATTTGTCTTTTCAGGTTTCTGAGTTGATGTAGTTGTCTTCCCGGTGGTAGTCCTTTCTGCTTACTCGTTGTAGTCGTCTTCTCATATTTTGATGTAGTTGTCTTTTCTGGCTTACTCGTTGTAGTTGCCTTATTTTTCTCAGTTGTTTTATTCTCTGGTTTACTTGTTGTAATCTTTTCAGTTGTAGTCTTCTCTTTCTGAGTTGTTGTCTTATTTTTCTCAGTCGTTGCCTTATTTTTCTCAGTCGTTGTCTTATTTTTCTCAGTCGTTGGCTTTTCAGTTGTAGTCTTCTCTTTCTGAGTTGTTGTCTTATTTTTCTCAGTCGTGGGCTTGTTCTTTTCAGTCGTGGGCTTGTTCTTTTCAGTACTCGTTGCCTTTTCAGTCGTAGTTAATTCAGGTTTACTCGTAGTAGTCGACTTATCTTTACTTATTGTTGAAGTTGTACCATCTGGCTTTATTGTAGTAGTCGATTTACCATCCTTTGTCACACTTTTCATAGTTGTATTAGTATTTGTCAACAGGCTAAGCGTAGTAGTAGTCTTTTTTGATTTCTTCTTTCCTTTTCTTGCTTTCTTCCTTTTTTTCCAATCTCTTTCTTTTTTTATTTCTTTCATTTTCGACCTATAATTGGTCTTAAATCCTGTTGTAAACTATCTTTAAATTCTTTAGTAGCCATCATGATTGAGCTTATCGTCATAGAGGTTTCTCCTCCCATAATTGCACCCGAGCCACTCCCACTTACCGCACCAGAGACGAAACCAAGACCGGCCCCCGCTATGCCGCTACCAATCACAGAAGTTATGATTGTTAAAACTGGAACTAAACTTCCATCAGGATTTTCTCTATGATTAATAATGAAGGTGTAATTCATAGCAGGCATATGGCCATAATTAGGATCCACTAAGGTATTATTTTGATTAGAATCTTTGCACTTACTTGAATGATCAGTCATATTCCCATATTCCGACGAATTCAAAAATTTCACTAGAGGATCATAACAGGGCGGCAGTGTAGAATTCATTACAGAAGTCATATTATCATCTATCTTAGTAAATACTTCAGAAGAATTATATTTTCAGTAAAGAAATCATATTTATCAGTGGAAGTATAATGACTGTCAGTTAAATTAGTTAATGTATCCAGGGATGAAATAATTGTATCCAAAGACATATTAACATGATTAATTTTTACATTAACTTTTTCCGTGGTCTCATTAAAATCTTGAGTTGTATTATTAAAATCTTGAGCTGTCGTATTGAAATGTTCTGTAGTTGTCGTATTAAAATCTGTAGTTGTCGTATTAGAATCTTGATTTGTCGTATTAAAATCTTGAGCTGTCGTATTGAAATGTTCTGTAGTTGTCGTATTAAAATCTTGAGTTGTCGTATTAAAATCTTGAGTTGTCGTATTAAAATCTTGAGTTGTCGTATTAAAATCTTGAGTTGTCGTATTAAAATCTTGTGTTGTAATAGGTTCGTTTCTTATTGTATTTGTAGTAATATGATCATTTGGGGATATAAATACTGTATTATTAAAATCTACGCTTTCTATTTTATGAATAACAACTTCGTAAGCAGCATCTGAATTTTCAGTTTTTGGGG
>CATOAI010000020.1:0-14103 GCA_951361185.1 Ochropacha duplaris
AAAATTTTAGTATTAGTTGCATAAGAAAAAACATTATAGATATATATACTGGTCCATTTACCCTCGATATTAATCTTACAAAACGTAGCAACTAGTTCGCTAATATCACATTCTGTTCGGTTTTTATAATAAAGGACTTCGTAAAAGAGATGGCTGACTGATAAATATTTGCTTTTGTGGTAAAAATCAATATATATCCTTTTTGAAAATTAAAAATGTTCATACCGTCGCGAATATAAATGTTATGTATTAAACGTTCAATTTTATCAATCAAGCTAACCGAAAGTTTATATTTATCAATTAATTCAAATATTATAAACACTAAACCGTAGACTATATCAACTCTGTCATTTTTATATCTTTTGCAGATTAAATCTACTACATCCTCAAGTGATTTATAATCTTCATTGTAAGCGCACGCCTGTATCATATAGCGCAAGAAAATTAGTCGCTCTTCGGGCTCCGAACATCTAAAAAGATTATCCTTAAAAAGCGGAAAGCATTCTTCAACAGGTAGAAAACAATACCAGGAAAAGGCTTGGTTTTTATAATCAGCAATTGTAAAACTCCAAGGGGTTACTGCGACTTCTTTACGTGCAATATTCATTCTTTCAATTTTATCACAATGATACACATAATAATTGTAGCCATAAAATTTACGCTCAGAAATATCAATTTTGTAAGCTCTTCTAAAAGTTTCGTTGAGTATTTTCATTCGTTTATTTGGACTTTGAAATCTCAAGTAGCCCCAAATTGTAAGAAAATTAAACTTATCAAGATTAGGCGGCATAGCGGTAAGCAGTATATCTATGAATTCACTCTGATAAACACTTCTAGTGAGCATTTTTAAACTTAAAGTGAGTGATAGAGGATTTTTTGAATTTAGTATTAGAATTTTATACTCGCTTATTATTTTTTTGGACAGCCTATTACTTGTACAGTTATAATTAGGGTAAATATTATTATTTAGTATAAAGTCTACAAATAGACTTTTATCTCTTAATATTAGTTTTTGAATTATTTTATAAGATACTTTTTTATGATAATTCCTTTGAGTATGTTTTACATGTTCTATTATGTTACTTGGGTTGTATTTAACCATCTTATTTAAGATATATTCAGGTATAGTAAAGCTTTTATCTTTAAAAAGCGTTTTTAGATAGGCTTTACTGCAATTTATCAATAAAAAGTCTGTTTCATCTCTTAAATACTTTGAACTAAAGTGCTTATAAAATTCATCAACAATTTTTGGTTCAACTTTAGTAAAAATATAGGCAAGTTTTTTAAATATCTTTCGTCTTTGTATTATAGAAATAAATGGGAATATGTCATTCTCTAAAATTTCAATATTGATATTGTCTCTAAAAAACCAGTCAATTTTTAGTGCATATTCAAATAGCATCGAATTCCAGAAGTTATTGCTTCTAAAATCCCGTTAGGGCATTTTACAATCTTACATACAAGTAGAGATACTAGTGAAATCATTAAACCGTCGACTTTTTCTGCAGCCTTAAGCTTTATTTCTTCATATGTCAAACACTGCTTCGATATTTCTTTAGAAAGTGTATTTAGATATTTAAGTTTTTGAGATTTAGTGTGACCAGGAATGTTTCTGATTTCATCATATAAACTTGGCTCTGAGATAGCGATTTTTAGCATTAAGGGTGATCAACCCATATTATATATAAGTTTTTCAAACCTGTCAAAACTTTTTAAATTTTTTTCAAGTTAGATAAATTAAACTTTTGTAATAAAATAATTGAAAGTCCTTGTCAAAAAATCACAAACATGATGCTATCTGTATTGAATATGCTAAAATCGATCTCTATGACATAATTGATCCAAATCAAATTATAAAAGTTTAGTTCTAATTTTTTTTCATATTTTGATATATCTGACAGCTGCAAACAATTAAAAATTTTTTATAAATTTTTTAGTCGTTTTAGAAAAAATCATCTAAAGAAACAATATTACAAATATTATCTAATGATATATGGTGGCTCAAATAATTTGCTACTTAACAATACTAGTAAGTTCATCTAAGCAAGTATATCTATTTTTCGTTTTCAATAATGGTATTTGACAGCCAGTAGGTTTAAATTCTTTATATATAGACCACATAGAGTTTTGTGGCAATCATTTAAGTACAAAAAATCTCATATCGTATCTTACGCTTTACATATCTGAAATACGTGTTGTAGAAGTAAAAGTTTCAGGACATAAATCGTGAGTTCTTTAGTCGATCCCTAAATATATCAGTTTGGATTAGAACAGATCAATTACTCGTTTTGCATGAACGAATTACTTTTTTTTATAATTTTAAAATGTATAGAACGTGCAAATTTAAAATTAGCTCATTTTTATTTCTCAAAAAAAAACTTTTTAGATCTTGTAAAAACTAAAGTGTATATTCAAAGTTTACAATATATATCACAATATTTTTTGATTACTAAATTAGTTTGATTTTTTATATTTATACTTTTTATATTCTTTTATAGCAATACGTTGATTAAAATCTAATTTAAGGGTATATTAAACTAGATAAAGAAAATAATAGCATTCAAAATAAAAAAATTTTTATTTAGTTGCGATTTTAAAATATAATATCTCATATTCTTTCCTATTCCTGTGAGACAGATTTTCTATATGTCACAAATGAAATTTTTTTTAATTTTAATAAACCCTTATGCTGGATAAAATATATGAAATCAAGTTTAATTAGTTTCAAACATTTAATTATATTCAAAGTATTTTCTAGTGTAAATCCTTATTAAAAACTTTTTTTTATAAATTAATTGTAAAAAAATTAAGATATACGCATTCAAAAATTTATCTAACATTTTTTAGACTATTGAATTTGTTTAAAAGAATTGGATGTAATGTTTTTTAAAATCTACATAATAATTTTTTCGAAATAATAATATAGTTTATTAATATTTAAATTGCAAAATGACAATCAATGATTTTTTTAAATGAAAAGAATCAAAAAGTATTATTTGACACCCCATACATATGAAAATAAGTAACCTTATATTTTACACTTTATTCTGTTTAGCAACAGTTGATACTCAAAAATCTACAAGATTAAGACAGGTTGTAGAAAATAAAAAGAGCGAAGAGGAGCCATCGTTACGTTTTGGAGAATGTGATTTAAGAATTTCTTTGTTTGGACTTGGATTGAGGCTATCAGTATATTTGATGTACTTTATAGTGTTTGGATGTCTTGGATTATTTGTACTTGCAGTTATTTGTCGCGTTCTGAATGGATTAATCTTGTTTAAGACCAATTATTTAAGCTAATAAAATTTATTTATGAGAAACCAAAAACTAATGTAAAAGTGAAAATTCAATAAACGACTTAAGTTTTTATCATTATATTTTTTACGTTAATATTTTATAGTTTTACCTGTTGTAAAAGTTTGTGTTATTTTAAAATATAACTTTCGAATATCTAATGACTTTTTTAATTTAGTGCCAACATATATAAATTTTTTACGATAATTTCACTGTATCGTGTGCGCTAGTAAATTTACTTTAAACTTTATTTTAATGTTAAACCTGTCTAATTTTTTTGATGTTTAAAATACTCTAATTAGATTTTAAATATAAATTTGATAAGTATGCACCTTTTAACTAGAGTTGACAAAAAAAATTTAAAATTTAAATTTTAAAGACTAAATTTAATTTTTTTCGGTCATATTTAATTTATCCAGAATATGACTTACCGTCATTATAAAATTTTATTAGGCACAAGGCTTACCGTTTTTATATAATTTAAAGTAAGCCCTTATAATGAAATTCAGAAATCTTATATTTTATACTGTATTCTGTTTGGCATCAACTGACACCCAAAGATCAAGGAATTCAGAAAACGCATCTATTAAGAATAAACCATACTCACCGCCTGAGCCTAGTATATCTGATATTTTTTGGCTGATTATGCTTGGTTGGAATGTTTTTACGTATTTTCTACTTTTCCTTCTATTTGCCGCACTTGGACTAATTTTTTATGGAAGCTGTTATTTTTTCTACATAGCTATAATCTTTCTCCTAAGTTTAGTGTTTTAAATTAAAAATTTACGAATGTTATTAATTTTTTACGTAAATTTTCAATCATATTTTTATATTGTATTGATTTATTTAGAAAACGAGTACTCGATCTTAATAAAAAAATAATTATGACTCATTAATAAAATTAAATTTAAAAATATTGGGAAAATACACGATAAAACTTATCTTTTATGAAAATTTCTATAAATTTAATATTCTTATAACAACCGAATAAAAAAACCTCTTAATGATGTTTTACTGATAACTGCAGACCCATCTAATATATTTTGTGTTATAAATCTTTTTTCTTTTTTAATTTTTAAAAACTTGAAATTTTAATCCCTTCATTATGCAAAAACTCATTTTTATTTTATCCTGTGTCAGATGTGTCATAAAATCAGAACGTGAAAAAAACTTCTTTCAAAAATCAGATATCGCCGCACAAATATTTTTGATACCTTTTCTTGTGGCTTTTTTTATAACTAGTATTATTTTCGGTAGGCGATATGCAAAAACCATGTGGCGCGATATATTTTATTCTAACAACATGGGCGAAGCATTTTGTGCGGTACTGGCTCATACTGGATTAATGGGAATTTGGCTTTTCTGTATGGCAAGTATATACAAGGTTTTTATTAAAAGTTAAACTAGTTAATTTCTTTGAGATACTTTTTATTATATTCGATTTTTTAGAAAATCTTTATATTTACTTTTTTTTGAAAAATTTTTAACTTAGTAACACACAATTCCGACAAGTAAGAATTTCATGTATTATATATGTAAGCTTTATTACATTTTCATAAATTCTAGGTCAATTAAATTAGTACGAAAGCGGTTTTTGCATCTGTAAATAATACTATTCTATATTGCAATTTAATGAACATTCGACATTTAAAGTTGAGTTAAAAAAAGATCTGTCACACTTCGGTAACATAATTTAAGATATTCGATCATTGACACATTTAAATAGAAACATAGTATAAAAAAAAACTGTTGGACAAACAAGAACTTGTATATCACAGATCGGGTGATTCTTAAAAGAATTATGTCAGGGCTGCATTTTGGGATTTCAATTCTAATCCCAAGAGTTTATAACATTGGGAATTTTTTTAAAAAATTTCCTATATTTTGTTATCAAAAGTCAATTTATATGATAAACTCTATATAATCTAAAAAAAATCCCAATCCCTGAAATAAGATTGCTAATAAATCGGGAATGGCATTTGCAAAACCCCAAAATGCAGCCTTGGTTTATACCACTTTATGATTTTAATTAGCGTAACATGAACATAGAGACGCTTTATAAATTTTAAATTCCGCAACCCGACTAAGTTGATAATTTGCAAATAACATAACTGTTAAATTTAATAAAACATGATAAAAAAAATTTTTAATCTTAAGTTAGATCGCGAAATTAAAAAATATGTTTTTGTTTGTTTTTATGGCTAAAACCAGAGTTTATATAAGGAAAAGAAATTTTAAAAAGATATTTTGTCATTAGGATTTGTTTTAAGCCTGACTGAAATTTTTACGTTCAAATTTTTTTAAGGTTTAACTATATTAAAAACAAAGCAAAGGGCAAGCGAGATTGCGGTGTCGAGTCCTCGAGTTTATGTTGTTGTGTTATGTGTGGGAATTCGCCCAGCACTTAAATAATGATCGATAGCAATTATATTAGGACTATCCATTCCGATGATATAATTTTGGTTATTATTAGAAATTTTAAATAGATGATTACTATCCACATTTGTCAAAATCATATCTCTTCTTTGATTTTAATGGTTCATTACGATTCCTATCTCTGAAGATTTACTTCTAATTATACTTTTATCTTAATTAAAACGATCAAAAAAGTCAAATAATTTTTTGACACGTGAATGCCTAAAAAATAATCCTAATTTTTTTACGTTTCTTGCCAAATTAATAAAAAAATTTATAATAATTGTGAGAATAAGTAGAAAAAAACATTGCAAATAACATTTTTATATTAAATAAAAAATAAAAATGTTAGGTAAATTACAGACTAGATTTATGTTATTTTAATTCCTTTATTTAATAAGAACCTCTAAAAACATTTAACCTTTTTTATAAGACTTAAACTTTTGACAGTCCCGCACCCTAACATGGGTATTATGGGCTGTCAAAAGTTTAAGAAACAAACAATATGAAGAACAGATTTATAAAACATCAAACAAGTCAAAATATTATTAAAGTTACTTTACATTTATATTTTTATCAAATATCTTCAATTTAAAAAAAAACTTAAATTTTTAAATATCTCATATATGTTTTTTTTTATTAATTTTATATAGGATTTATAATTTTATATGTTTGTAAAAGTGACTCATATATCATATAAAATTGACTTCACTTAAGTTTTAAATTTTACGTAACTTGTGTTTACAACTTTAAATCGTATTAAGTTATTACAAAACTTTATAGTTTTTTTTGAGTAAATGTTTTTTTATATTCGTAATTGACTAATTATTACGGATTACAAACCAAGTTCTAAAATTGATATGTTTACTCAAACATATTTTTTGTCAACATTCAAATAAATTTGGTTAAATTGACACTTTTTTAAGTTTTAATTAATTTATCTATTTATATTTTTTTCAAAAATTTACCTTAATGAATAAAACCCTGAAAAATGTGACTTTTTATTCTATTATCCTCCATCTTTTAGTTTGTATTCTCGAGTTTATATATTTTCAGTTTTCACAAATACCATCTTTCCTCTCGCTCTACGATTTGACTGTACACAAGCTTGTAACTCAAATTATAATTTTGAGAGAGATTGGAAAATACGTCATGTTCCTGATCATATTATGGATAATTAACTACGAATATAAACGAAAAAGTTATATTACAGACCAGAAAAACTTTTTAAACGAGACCAATAATTTTTTAGAATACGCCCGTAAGTTTATTTATCAAAACAAATCCGGGATATCAGTTTTACTTTACACAATAGCGACAAACATTCTATCTAAAAGTCTGTTCATTATCCTCTTGATGTCATTATGTTCATACTGTGTTTTATACATTTTGTACTACTGGCGCAAATATATAAAACTAGTCTTCGACGGAATATATTTAATATTGATGCTATTAATTAATATAAATGGATCAGTATTTCATCATGAAGTAAGTCTAAATAATTTACCTAAAGAAATACACGATTATTTATATGAATACGGCTATGAAGTGAAGTTGTTTATAGACAACCGTAAAAAAATTGATAATGTCACTGTTACTAATTTTGATAAGGTTGTGAATATTACTATGGAGGGTAAAGTGCTAGATTTATTTACAAACGACGAATTAATAAGTGTATTGTATCACGAAATAGGCCATGTAATACAAAAAGACATCCCTAAGAGACTGGTAATGGTTATATCAATGCAATTAATATTAATATTCGTCGAATTTTTAATGATAAAAGGCAGTAAAAAACTTCTAAAAAATAACGATATTAATAATCAAGATCCTCATATTACTAGAGACACTCCAGTTTATATGAACACTAATGTTAGTAAAAAAGATACACATGTAAAAAATCTAATAATGATTAATATCATTTTGAGTATGATAGCCATCCCGATCTCTTCGGCCATTTTGAACTATTTAGTATTTAGTCAAGAAATCGTCGCAGATAAATTCAGCATTGAGCATGCCCCCAAAAAGTACCTTAAAAGTGCCCTGATGAAGCTTTTTATATCCAATCCTAATCCTATAACTTCTTCGTGGATCTATAATGTAATGTATTTGACTCATCCTACTATAGAAAGACGATTTAAATATATTGATAGTAATAAAATTGTATAAAATTTACAAAATATCTACACTTTAATAAAGACGTCCACAAAAGTTTATTTTGTATATATAAAAAAATTTTATCGAATATTACTTATTTTTAACATGCGCAATAACATTAATACGTCGTGTATTCTAAACACTAAAAAAAAGCTCATATTGCACATTAAATCCTTGAACGTGCCAAAACATAATCAGTTTAAGCATGGGAAATAGAACAATAGTTTAAATTTAAAGTATAGTAAAAATCGGGATCTTAAAATATTTTTGTTTGACTTTACATAATTTTCGGCAAATCAAAATTTTTACGTTAATTTTGATATTACCCGGTTGAGTTATAATTTACAAGGGTTGACAAATAAAAGACTATAAAATGCAAAGATTATTAAATATGGTTCAAAATCTGGGAGGGATTCAATTTTTTCTTGTTAAAGCATAAAAAAAATCATAATTTCACATTTGAAATATGTTTAAGTCGTGCAAAAAAATTTTACTATATTTTTTGCTAGGTTTTAATGGATTGCAGGAAAAAATTGAATGAATTTATAACAAAAAATTACAATAAATTGTATTTTTAACCATTTATTTAGCTTCATCGATATATAACTGACCATTATTAATCTTCTTTTTATAATAAAATATGATTTGTATTTATGTAATTACGATTTTAAAATTTTTTTTATTTGGATTTTACGCTTGAAATTCTTAATTTTAGGGATAAAGAAACTTATAATTTTCACATAATTAATTAGGACAAATGACCAGGTATAAAGGAAATTTAATCTGTAAGTTGGTGTGGAATTTGATTAAAAGATTAATACATCACTTTAATATGTTTTTAAATTTTAAAAATACTTATAATTAAAAAAAACAAAAATTCCTGCAAAACTGTTAATCCCAAATTATTACATCTTGTTTTTTCAGTTAACTCAAAAATTCTCAACAATTTATATAGAAAATTCTGTTAAATACTAATAAGCTTTGTTCAATCCTAATAATATTTGTTCAATCCTAATAAGCTTTGTTAAACCCCAAAATGCTGCCCTGGTAAAATTTAATATTTCATATCAAAAAATTTTAAAATCATAAAAAGTTTATCATATAGTTGTCAATATAAACTAAAATTAATAAATTGAATCAATTTTTTTTATTCTTTTTTTAATTATGACGTCTGGTATACACAAATTAAAAATCTACTTCCCTCATTTAATTTTTTCTGCCCCTAAAAATGGCCTGGTTATATTTATTTTTACTGAATACATTAAAAGCCACCAACGAAGAAGAACAAGTTTGCAGCGTAGATCAGCAACCGAATTTGGATCAATTAACAGGCGATATTGACAGAAGTATACCTCAAAATTTACTCAAATCCCCAAAATTCATATTCTTTGCGATAATGTTCACAATCCTTTTCAACTTCGGGTTACCATTTATTAGAGAAATTTTTATTCGTGGGAAAGCTAGGGCAGGAGTTTTAGCTAATTTGATTTTAGTGTCACTCATTTTATTAGTATTTGGATCGTTCGTTTATATTCTAAAGCTCTCTATATCTTAAATTAAATAATTTATATAAATTACCTGACTAAATACATTGAATTTTGAGGTTACATGAATTTTAAAGCTCATCTTTATAAACAATTTTTTGATTTGGGGTGTAAATTTTCACTTAAATTAATGAGCGCTCTTCATTTCTTTAATCTAGCTGAACTCTCAAAAAATGAGCTCAAAATTTGCTCTAAGTATACTACTCATATTTTTTTGAGTATTGAATTAGTATCAAAATGCCCGTTTGCTGCGGAGGGACACGTAGGGAATTTTTCGTGTCTTTTTTATTGTGTAAATTTATCATTAAAATGTTAAAAAAATTCTTAAAACTGTTTCTTGCTGTTAGTGATGCCATTAATTTCTATCTCGAAATTAAGTTTACTTAATTTTAAATTTAATATATTTAAACAATATATAACTGTAAATTCTCTTTAATATATGCCTTAGTAGAATTTTAAACTATAATACCAATTTAATAAGTCAAAATTTTTATTGGACATCCAAATTTAAAAATTAATTTTAGAGTCAAATTTGGAACTAAAAAATATGATTTAGGTTTAATCATAATAAATTTTATTAACTTAAAGTATCAAGCAATATTTTACCATTAGAACCCTTATTTTAAAAAATAAAAAATCACAGTAAAAGATCATTTTTTTAATTTTTACAAAAAAACGTAATATATGATTAGCGAATTTAGAAATAATTAAACTCAACAATTAAAAGATTATAAATTTTTGGTAAAGGTTATAAGTCGCATTTAACATCTTAAATTTTTCGTTAGTTATTGTTTTAAATTATAGTTCGAACTTTTAATCACTTTTGATAAAATTTTCATCCAGTTATGATGTTGTTATTAAATAAGTTTAGTTTAATTATAGATGTCAAACTTTTTATAACTTCAAAATTAAAAAGAATTCTTACTATGGCATTAAAATGTGTCTGTAAAGCTATCATATTTTTTCTACATTTTTTAAAGTCAATTTTATAAATGCTAATTCGTTATCTAATTATATTAAAATATGACACATACATTACTAAAAATTTGATCAGATTTTTACTAAAAATAATTAATTTTAGATCCTTCTCATTTATTTTAAATGATAGATCTTCTTTACAAAATACCCTTCTTTAATGAAGTGCGTTATGTTATTACTAGTTTGCAGTTTACTTAAATGCTCTAATGATTTTACATGTCCTGTTAGCGACGAACCAGTAGAAAGCCTTAGCTTTAATGTTCAAGATTACATCTTTGATAAAATGACTTCGTATAAATTTTACCTTTGCATGGGCCTCTTTTCATACTTGGCGATTAAATTTATTAGATTCCTAAAAAACTGGATCAAAGGCGGGGATGCAGATTTCTATACTGATTTTAAGGCCCTGATTCCTTGGGCCTTAATCTATTCAGTGTACGTTATTTTTTCACTTCTATTTAGATTTGTATCTTTCTTATATCATCAAGTGCCATCTATAAATTAAAAGTAGGTTAAATTTTTTAAAAAATTTTTATAAGCTTGAGAAAATAACATTCGGCCTTTATAAAATTTTTAAGAGGCCGCAGATGTGTCTGCGTAATATAAAACTGAGTTTAATATTTTAATTTTCAATTAGTAGTCATAAAATTTAAGTATATTTATTTTGCGTTTAAAATAATGATAGACTTAACACATATAAACTTTTATAACATAGAGATTTTATACATATATTTTGCTAAAAAAAAAAGTGAAACAACAGATATTAGTAAGATTTTTTTATTCACCACTAAATCATTTAATTTAAATTGTCTTGATGTTACAATTATCAAAATAGATTATTCTTAATCTGATTTTTTTTAAAAATTTAATTTCCTAGAATTCTTTATTTTCATAAAAATGATTCAACTTTAATATTTTTGTTGTCATTGAGTTTATATGTAAAGATGTTATACCCGTCAGATTTTAATAAATTACAAAGCTTGATATTTGGATTTTCATTAAAAAACTTCTAGTTTAATTTTCGTTAAAATATTCGTTATTATTTATTAAAATTATATCCTAATAAATTTCGACATCTGATTTGTAAGTCTATAAATAATCTAGTAGATATTTCGCCGTTTTCTTTTTTACCCTTAAATGATAAATAACCTCAGATATTTTTATTTTTTGTCTATAGTGCTTTTTTGCTTAACTTCTCGAGTGCCTAAGCAATTCCAGGAAGAATCAGATAGGAGAAGACTGGCTCATGCTAGCCATACAAGGGCTAACCTGGGAAGAAATTCATCAGGCTTAGAACCCAGCGAACCCGCGGAAAGGGAAGCATACTTAAGAAGAGAAGCAGACACGTGGAGAGAAGCATACATGAAAAGGGAAGCAGATTTAAAAAGATCAGCTGAACTGAGAAGAGAAATAAACTTGAGAAGAGAAGAAAACATGAGAAACGAAATTGATTTTTGGAGAGAAGTAAGCAAAAGAAATGAAGAGTACATGAAAGAAGAAGCAAACAAGAGAAGCGAACAAACTGATATGAATCAAAGAAATAGTCTTCAAAATGATACCTTAAATTATGAAAATATGCCTAACGGTAATACGCACTTCCCCCGGGTGTACAAGCCAGAAAATATTGAACACCCACTTAAGACGTTATTTTGTACAGAATTAGTATTTTTTGTGATTTTACTGGTACTATTTATACTTTCCATAATATCACTTATGATTTTCTTACTCAGGCACGCACTCACGTAAATAAAAATCTAATTTTAAAAATTAATTAAGATTTTTTTATAAATTTATGATATGATGGTAAATTAAAGTCTATACATAAAATTTTGACATTTTTAATGTATATGCGCAATATTATTTAAATTTTTAAAAAAAAATTAAGATTTTTTTATAAATTTATGATATGATGGTAAATTAAAGTTCATACATAAAATTTCTACATTTTTAATATATATGCGCAATTTTATTACAAATGACAAATCTAAAAAACAAGTCAGCAGATTTATTAAATTTTTAACCCTTAAAAATGAACTTTTTTAATAACTTCTTCTTTACAATTTTCACAATTCAGATGGGATTGGCTGCAAACTTGGAAAGCACAAGAGAATCTATAAAAAGAACTACAGAGGGATCCACAATAAAACAAAAGGAGTCTACTAATTCTACCACTTTAAACCAAAGAACTAGCAAGCCCGAAAGTGATATAACAGATTATTCCTATCTAATATTGGCCCTATATTTCTTCTCAATGTGGTTCTTCTTCCGAATGATCGTTAATTAAATGATTAAAAAAAAACTTGTAATTTTTATTAATTAAGGGTTCCTTTTTTTCGTATAGTTTTGTGGCGTAAACAAGGTAAAAAAAACAGATACAGCTTTTTTAAAACTGTTTAAATAACAACACAAAGCAATTTTGTATGAAGAAATTATTACTGGAGAAGATAACCCAAATTAATTTAAAAATATGCCGATAGCACATCTATTTACGAAAATTATTTGTAAAATTTACAGGGTTGCAATTTTGAGACTGAAACTAGGGTGGGTGCTTGGTTTTTATTTAATAGAAATTAAAATAATTTTAAAAGATACATAATAGGAACCGGCAAAATTCCTGGCCCAGGCATTTTAAGAACTCGGTATTTTTTCAAGGCTGTAGTTCGATTAATAGGGACCGGTAAAATTCCAGGCCCAGGCATTTTCTAAGAACTCGGTATTTTTCAAGGCTGTAGTTCTAGGGGATTCTGAGACCCCCCTGTTTTGCAAATTTTACCTGTCTAACAGGGTTGTTAGTATACTCTAAGCACAGATTCTGACCAATGAGACCTTCTGGTTTTAAATATAGAACTGCAGGCCTGTATTTTTTGATAAATTTTACAAAATCCAGACTTTTTGTTGGTTTTTGCATTTAAATATCTCTATAACAATGTAAACAAAAATTTGAGAATTATAAATTCGAAGGATTGACAACTAAAAACTCGAAAGAGGCAAAAAATGTGTAAAAATTTTAATACTAAAGACTGAAAACGTAATAATTATATTTTAAAACAAATATATTATTAGTTTTTTTCATAATTATTTAAAATTTATACGTTTTTTTCATATAAATTGTTGTTTTTTAAATACCTGTGTGTTTTTTTACGCAAATTTTATATTTTGTTGCACCTAAACGTCTAAAAATTGTAAAAGTTTAAAAATAAAAGCTTTTTCATTTGTTTTTATTGGTAAAAATACCAAGCATTGACCAGGCTTTTTGACCCTGGTTTTACAGGTATTTTTTGAGAAAAAATCAGGAAGTCTACGGTCCACATTTATTATCAACTACACTTCCTCTTTTTAATACCCTCCTCAACTGAAGTGCTCTATGTTTTTACTAGATTGTTCTTTATTAAAATGCTCAGATGAGTCTGCTTATCCCGCCAATGACCCGCAAGTAGAAGGCCTTGGCTTTGGTGTTCAAGAATACATCAACGACAAATTAACTTCGTATAAATTAAACTGTGCATGAGCCTCTTTTCATACTTGGTGTTTATTATTGTCAGAATTTTAAGGAACTGAAAATTAAGCCGCAAAGATGAATGCGATAGGGATTTGTATTCCTTAATATTTAAGCGTACATTACGCTTTCATTTATATTGAAATTTTTATATTTCATGTATCAACAAGTGCCATTTATATACTAAAAAGTTTTTAGATATTGAAAAGTGTTGTGTTC
>CATOAI010000021.1:0-16230 GCA_951361185.1 Ochropacha duplaris
ACGAAGAAACGATACCAGAGGATAATTTAGCTAGCGATTTTGGTAAAATGCTTGATCAAGCGGCAAGTGAAAATTTTTGCGAAAACAGGAATTCAGTAAAAAATGATGCATCGGATTCCGAAATTGAACTTTTATCATCTGCTGATGAGCTTTTAAGTAACGATGAAGATGATTCAGAAGGATCCCGCTTAAATTTTTATCAGAATTCAAATTTGAATCGAGACTCTCCCTTGGAATTTAAATCTCTAAAAGACGATAAGGAAGAAGGGTTGGAAACATTCTTCGGAATAAGAAAAGATTTGCTTACTTTTAGTATGCTGGGAATTATGTTTGCAACTATCACTTGGAAGTTATATTTATCGTGGAAATAAAAACGAGTTTATTTTAATATCGGAAAACGTTTAGAAGTGACTTTTGAATTTTTTTTGTAACTTAGTATATGTCAAATTTTTTTTAGTTAAAAATAAAAAAAAAACTTTTTTCCATTATATTTTAAACCTATTCACTATTTTTTTTATCATTTATTAAAAATTTCTGTAAATTTTTAATACTGTTTAAATCATATTTATAATTTGGTTAGGTTTTTTTTGATAATTTTAAATTTATAAATTTTTTTTTTATTTATTTTGTTCATTATACGTGTATTTTGATCTTATGACACGAAGAATAAAAATATAAAAAAATTAATCATTTTTTTTATCATTATATTTTATATATATTTTTTTGATAAATATTTGTTAATTTATACGGAACATGTCATACAAGATCATTATATTTATTTTCTATATTTTTAGGAAGTTACACAATTCTAGATTCACCGTTTTATTAAATTTTTTATAGGATCCCCCTTGATTTATGATTTTCAAATTTTCAATATTGTGCCTGATACGCTCCACTGCTCATTTGCATCTCCAGACACACAACAAAATGGATGAGGATTATATGACATTTGATTTGATAACACACGGAATATTTTCTGACGCTATAGAAGCCAAAATTAGTATTACAAAGGATAATAAATCAGAAGTATTTTTTTTCAATGATAAAAAATTACTCCAAGATATAGAGTCAGGCGGAAGAATTAATTGTTTTAATAACGCTGAAGTCGCTGTATTCAGTCGACCGATTATTAAAAGTATGATTGAAGCATCCGAAAAAATCGAATTATATATTAAATTTGGTTCGACAGAAACTAGTAGAATCTATGATATTGATAAATTTCATTTTAACGAAGATAATTATGATTTATTAGATCGTATTAATTTAACTGATAAAAGCGTTATAGAAAATATTATTAGTAGAAGCTTTGAAACTCTTATGGCAACTGAAAGAGTTGCCAGGAACGTTTTAGAGGAAATTAATTTCGAAAATACTAGAGTTAGGGCTTCAGGCGATATTGATTTATATAAAAAATATGTGTTGAAAGGAATGCAGGATATAGAATACGTTATTGATTTAAAAGAGGATTTAAAACGACTAAACGCAAAAGAATACGGTTTTGTAATGCTTCGCAGTGTGCCAGTAACTAAAGAAACTTTATATGAAGATGAACTTAAGTTTTATCAAGATCTTCTGCATTTAAAAAAAGAGATTGAATACTCATATAATGATATTATAGCCACTAAAAACGAATTTGTACGAGAAGTTGTTAATAACAGAAACAAATCATTAGAGAATATGAGTTTAAATGAAAGTCAAAAAAAGGAAGATAAAACTGTTACCGAAGGTTTGCAAAACTTAAGCGAAGTGCAAAATTTAAGAGAAGATCAACGTTTGATAAAAGGTCAAAAAAAGGAAGATCAAAGTGTTACCGAAGGTTTGCAAAACTTAAAAGAAGATCAACGTTTGATAAAAGGTCAAAAAAAGGAAGATCAAAGTTTAGTAGAAGGTTTGCAAAATTTAAGCGAAGTGCAAACTTTACGAGAAGATCAACGTTTGATAAAAGGTCAAAAAAAGGAAGATCAAAGTTTAGTAGAAGGTCAAAATTCAGATGATGATTTACTGGAATATATTAGAAATCGATATGAATGCATAGAAATAAAAGACGATCCAATTGTAAAAAAGCAATCATTAATAAATAATACTACTTCCTATTATAATTCTGATAACGAAAAAACTCTCTTAGATATCGAAAGAAAAACATACCGTCATAAAATTTTTAGTAGAAAATATGATAAAACTTTTTCCGAAGAGAATGACAACAAAGTAAAAACAAAATATATCGTGATAATGACAATTTTAGGGTTTGTAATTGCTTTAAGTGTGATTTTGAAAACACTAAATATTAAAACAAATTAAATTAAAAATTTTTTAATTTATTATCGTTATTAATTAATAAAAGTTGTAAATAACAATGTTTAGAATCTTTTGAGTTTTGGTGTCGACAATAAACATTTAAATCGCATTAAAATTGATGTTGGAAAATTCATAAAAAACATCAAGAGTGATTAAAATTTTTTTACAAATATTAACATTGTTTAATGGCTTTATCTAGGAAATTAATTTTATCCGAAAAATTTTACAATTTAATTTTAAAAAAAAGAAATTTTTGATTTTACCAAAAAATTAAGACTAGAATTCAAACGAACATTCTGTCAAAAATCTCACTTATAATATCGGGTTATTAAATATTGTTTTATTATTTTAAATTAAAATCTATTTTTTATATAATCTGTCTAAATTTTTTTACTTTATTGTTTTAAACCCCAAGATGTTATTATTCACTTTTTTGAGTCAATTTTTCGCGACTGTGCAAATTCGTATCTACAGTAAATCCTATACTGATTCAGTTGAAATATTTGCACAGGTCCATAAAATTTTTGTTGACGAGTTTACTGGCAAGATAACAACAGACTCAGGTGAAGATGTATACTTCAGATTAATTGATAACGAGAATGAGTCATCATTTAATTTAAAATCTGATAATTTTCCCGTAGACACAAACGAGACAAGTATAAAAAACGTAAAATCCCTTAATCCAATTATATTCGAAGATAGATTACGAAACGTAGCTATATTTTCTTGCAAAGTTAAATCTATAGGTAAATATCCGGCAAATATCACTCTCGGAAATCTGTCTTGCGATTTTACACTAGAAATTTACGATCATAAAAGCCAGACTTTGATCAAAGAACTATTTTTGAATTCCTCGCGTGCCGTTACAAATAAATTAAAAGCGGTTTATACCCAAATAATAGATATAAGTAATTTGGTGAACACTTCTCAGCCTGATAATATAAATGTGTTAAAAACAATAGATTTTGCTAAAACTAATATAAGTGATTTATTGGAAATCGCTCAAAATATTTTTAAATGGAACTGGAATATGAAAAGCAATATGTTAATTGAATTTGAAACCATAACACGATCAGAACTGCTTTTGTACGATAATATATACGAAATAGAAGAATTTATAAATATTATTAGAAATGAAGTAACAACACTAAAAAGTAAAAAAATGTCTGATATTGAAAATTATCCAAAATTTAATATTGAAAAACTTTGTTCAGAGATGGAATCTTATAGTGTAAATGGGGAATATTACGAATTTAGGAATAATTCTTATAAAACGCGGGGACTTGAAAATAAAATTATGTCGTTTAAAGATTTCATGGGGCTTGTCGGGTATATTTTGGTTGTCTATGTCGGTATTATTATGTTTAGGCCGATTGTTTGTGAACAGGAAGAATAAACAATTTTAGAAAAAGATGAAAACTAATACTATTTTTAAATGCCTATACTTTTTAATTTTTTTGCTAGATAGAATTTAACATGCATCTAAAAATTTTTATTTTGATGCGCAGCTTCACTGAGGTTAATAAATTTATATTTGGTTATGGATATAAGATTTTATAATAAGAATTCAGTATATAAAAATTTTATCAAAAAAATTTGTATAATTTTTTAATATCCAAAATATTGTAAAACCATAAACCAAAGCATACAGACACTCATATACAGAAAAAAATCCCTAAGAGCATAGTTGACGACTAAAACGTTATCTAAAAAATGACTACGCTCATCAATTTTAGCAATACTTTTGACAGGCATCGGTGTAATTGTTGTATTTTTAGTTGTTTTTTTGTTTTTATTTTTACCTGCCTTTCCGTTTCGTCCTTTTTTGTGAAAAGTTTTGCGTTTATAATTTCCCTTTTTTACATTGGTAGACTGATTTGAAATATCTGTTACGAATTTATCGACTTCATGTTCTAAATTTATACCTTTTTCTTCTAAATTGAAATTTTCATGATCAAGATTTATACCTTTTTCTTCTAAATTTATACTTTCAAAATCTAAATTTATACTTTCAGAATCTAAATTTATACTTTCAGGTTTTAAATTTACATATTCTACCGAGGTTTTGTTAGCTTTGAAGTCAAGTTTTTGCCTACTACATTCTTCAGTTTTATATAAGTCCAAATCATCTTCAGAAGTTTCTTCTGTATATTCATTAAACACTGATGAGCTTAAACTCACTTTGCTTTTATCATCTTTTTTTAAGGGAACACTTTGATTATCTGACTCGGAAGTTTTAGTTTGTTTTTTCCATTCATGCTCAATATCAACCATTGGCAATGAGGTTTTGTTGACATCTATTGAATTATTACACTTAATGCTTTCATGTTTTTTATCAATAAGATTAATTTCTGTCTCTTTTATTTGTACTGATTGGTTTTTAACTTTTGTTAGCATTAAATTTGAATCATATTTTTTAGAATCTTGAACAAGTTTTTCATTATTCTTATTTTCTTTTGGGATGTTGATTCTATTTTCTTCCGTTAATCCGGTTTTGCTTAATCCGTTTATATAATTTCTTTTATTATGTATTGTATCTTTTTCCAATTCATCTGAATTATTTATTGTGTCATTCGTTTTAATCCTAGAATCTGAACTACTATGTTCATTTGTATTGTGTGTTTGATCAATGCTATTTAAATCTGATTTTGGTCGGTTCAATATTGCCTTAAACTTATCAACTTTTTTAAGCAAATTTGTATCCTTGATTTTTTGACTATGTTCAGCTTTATAATTTATATTTTTTTCGGCTGCATCTCCAGAGCAAGCTACTTTATAATTACTCTTATCATACGAATTATATTTCTGCTTTTTATTTGCGACATTTTCCATTTTAGAAGTTTTTTTTGTAAAACCTGAAAAATTTGTGGTTTTGCAATTTTTTTGCACAAGAGGTAATTCATTACTTTTTACTGTCGTAGTTTTCGTGTTAATCTCGATTTTGTCACTAATGTTATTGTCTTCTGATATTTTTATAATTTTATTGTTACCTGTCGTAGTTTTCGTGTTAATATCGATTGTGTCACTAATGTTATCATCTTCTAATATTTTTATAATTTTATTGTTACCTGTATTAGTTTTTGTGTTAATCTCGATTTTATCGTATTTATGATTATCTTCTGATATGTTAATGACCTTATCATCTTTGATTTTTTCATCTTCAGATATGTTAGTCGACTTTATTTTATGATTATCTTCCGATAATTTAGTCAACTTTATTTTATGATTATCTTCCGATAAGTTAGTGATCTCGTTTTTATGATCATCTTCCGATATCTTTAGAATATTATTTTCATCGGTTATTTTATTTAGATTATCTTTCATTATTCTAATTTCATCTAAGTTTTCGTCTACTCCATTATTAAATTTTGCATCGTCAATTAGGTTTTTCTTTGTTTTAATTTTAGATTGTTCATCCGTCTCACTAATAAGTTTTTTCTTAGCTACAGGTTCTATTTTCGTTTCGTCATTTAGAGGCAAAGTTTCTCCCGGAAATTCTACTTCATTTTTTATTTCGTGATGATTCATTGTTTCATAATTTACGAAATAACTCATTGTCTCGTTAAACACTTTATAAAAAGCTTCACCGAATTCTTTATATAAATCGTCTATAACACGAATTACCAAATTTACTATCGAGTACTTATAAAATTCTCGATTTTTTTCATTAATATAATTTATATCTCTTACTTCTTTGTCAATAAAATCAATCCGATATTTATAAAACTGTGAATAATTTAAGCCTTGGTAAATTCTATTTACAGATTCATTAAGGCATTTAATCACCTTATTTATATATTCTGTATCCCAGATTAATACTTCCTTAATAAAATAATATGACTCTATAGATGTTTTCTCGATTGTAACAACTTTTTCATAATTATGCATGCAGAATTTTATAAATATTTTTTTTGGATTATTAATGCTGATCCTGTAAATATTATAAGACAGGGATTTAAAAGGCCCAACAACCTCAAAATATTTCATCACAGTCTCTTTACTAATATCTCCTATGTTTATTAAATCTATAGGGCTGTAATCTGATTCGTCAGTTTTGTATAATATTTTTAGATCTGATTGTAATACTGGATGAGTAAAAATATTCAAGTCCAACGTATTTTTATTTAGAGAGTATGATCCGTATAAATTTACTCCTGCTGATACTAATTTTAATATAAAAACTAGTAATATCATTTTAAGGGTAATTTAATATTATAAAATTTATAGATCACAACGTCAGTAAATTAAAAAAACACTTGGGACGAAGGTATAAATTTATACAACCCAGGAGTCTTAATTTTTAGACTTTTTCTCAAAAGCTTTTTGAAACATAAGCACTTCTAAAAAATGAAAATATTGCACATTCCCATTTTTGCTCAATTTTTAATCTTACATATAAAAATAACTGATATTATAATGAATAAAAATTATGGGACTAAATAGGGCAATTTTGATTTACAAGGAACTTAAAAGATAAAACAATATATGTGGTATAGACTATAAATTAAAAATTCTCTTTGTATAAAAATAAAGGTTTTTTTATAGTGAATAATATAAATAAATAGTCAATAAGGCCTCAGACTGCGTGTATAGGAAATTCATAAAGCACTCCTTGACGGAATAATAATTAAACTTCAACTCTTGTAACTCCAAACTCTGAGGGATCAATTTTCCTTTGCTAAGATATGAACCCTGCTTATAAAGAATACGCCCAATACTTTTATAAAGCTGCAAATCCAATTTCTATATATGAAACTGTAAGAAGCCAGTTTAAAGACATGCGCCTGCCTTAAAATAGAGTTTCCCCTTTAATTAAAAAATATCGTAAAGTTAAATCGGCCCTACAAACGAAAGTAGTGCAGATTTTATAACAGCAGCCACTTATAGCAAAGTAAGTCTAAATTTAAGTAAAATGTACGAACAATATGATTGTTTCAGCGTGGAATTACTTTTAAATGGAGTAAATTTTCAAAAACTTCGAGTGAGCAAATTTTCGAGCGTTGAATAAGCGATTATATATCGATAAAAATTGCTCGTCTAATAATTTATAAAAGTTTAAGTCGAATATTTTTCAGGACTGATTTATACGAATTAATAAATGTATTGAGAAAACTAGTTTAAAGGCTTCGACTTAGAGATTCAGTTCTAAGGGGGTCTAATACCCCCCTAGTTTGTAAATTTTACTTGTCAAACAGGGTTGTTAGTATACTTTCAGCATATATTTTGATTAATAAGATACCCCTTCCTTTATATTTAGAACTTCAGGCAATCACATCGTATTCAAAATGATATTAACTTAAATTTTTAATTCTTGCCCTTGAACATCCACATTCTTCTTTCATCATTCAAATATAAGTAAATTAATCATTTTTACTAGAGACAAAGAAAGCTAATTAGAAAGATGCTTTATTAAAAAGTGATGAAATATAAGGTAGGATCTGAATAAGTCAAAATATTCAATATAACTTAAGTTTATATTAAAAATAGATTGAATACAAAGATTGGAATTTATAATACATAGACATTTATAGAACGATTTTTTCAAGTTTCATATTTTTTTAACCCCTGACTTTTTGTAATAGGTATGGAATATATTTTACTTTTTTTAGACGGCAACCCGGCTTAGAAAGATTGATAGATGATGATCATTGTCGTGTTCTTAAATGGTGTATTTAGCTTGATTAAAGAGCCTGTTTATGGCAGTGCTTAAGCCCCTTTGTATTAAAGATTTTAAGTGTTCCTTTATGGACAATTTTTTCTTTTACAATCAAATACGTTGAAATATGCTGGTGTGTATTGCGATTTTGATTTCTCAGTGACGTCTTTTTAGCTTTTTCTAGGTTTTGACATTTTTTTTCATTTTAACAAATACGAATGATTCTTAGTATTACGCAAATTCATGGTGAGATTCGCTCGCCAAATTTATAAACTAGCTAATCTCTCGAACCATTCAAGAGTCTCGAAATTTCGACCACTATATTTTATATCGCATTTTTTAAACAGCTGTCTATTTTCTATGAATTAAATGTCAATTTACTCGAAAAAAATTTAAAACTTTTTTACTAATTATTTATCATGATTTTAAAATTTATTAGTCCTCTATTTAATAGTTCTCTTTTTTTATATCCCATATTAACATGTTCTTCTTTTTCTTATCCCTAGTCAAACTTCATACAACATTAACCATACACTCATCAGACGATAAAAGAATATTCATATTAGCCCATAAATTATTAAAAAGCGATCTAAACATATTCTATAAATATACTGATGACGAGTATATAAAATTAGAAGAAATCAGTAATAAATCCGATTATATCTCAGTTTTAAGGTTGTGCTATGGCGAAAGATTTATTGATAATTCATCAATATATCAAATTGATATATTACCAATATATCAGAAAAATGATAAATTATTATTAAGTCTTAAATATGAGTTGAGATGTACAGAGAAAGTTTATGAATTTGGGTTACATAGCCTTAATACGAAAATACGGATTAATGATATGCCCATTATTAGGGAGTTAATTAATCACTTGATTAATAATAAATACCTGCTTGAGTCTGATAAAGATTATAAAGATCTTGTTTGGATTAAAAGGGAATTAAGATCTTTTAGGATGAATGAGGACTACTTTAGGGAGATTGGAATTTGAAATATATATTTATGACAGGTTAGTTGAAATCAGGGATAACCTTAAAAATAGGGAATTAATTAATTTATTAGAAAAAGGTACAGAAGAAGTAGATTTTATACAGAGTGGTATAAAATGTGTATTAATGGAAGAACACAGAGAAAATTATACAGAAGGAATTACAAATGAATGGATCAAAAATGAGGAAATAAAAAATATCGAAATGAAGACTGGAAAAATCCAGACTGACGAAAATGAATTTAAAGATTTACAGACTGACGAAAATAAATTTAAAGATTTACAGACTGACGAAAATAAATTTAAAGATTTACAGACTGACGAAAATGAATTTAAAGATTTACAGACAGAAAAAATCAAAATAGACGAAAGACACACTAGCTGGTGGCAATTTCAATCAAAGATGTAATATGGAGCTTTAACCAACTTAAAAGTGAACAATTAAAAAATTAAATTATTTCATTTTTAAACATCGAATATTAAAAAGCTGCGTATTTTACTGCTTTTGATATTTTTATAAAGCGGCAAGACAAAATCTCATAAAGAAACTTTTTATTTTTTTTTTATTTAATTCTACCATATCAAAACTATAAGATCTTATACATTTTTTAGCCTTAAATTGAAATTAATAATTTCTCCGCTTTAATAATCTAACTATTAGATTTTTGGCCAGTAAAGTCGTTAAAATAAATTAAAATTATATTTTAAATGATTAAAACGGGCAGCTATTAAAAAGTACAAATATTAAAATCCCCATTAAGTCTGCTTATTTTGCGACATCCCTTATAAATTGACTGTAGCTCAGTAAGGAGATAAATTGTTATTTTGATATGAATCAGAAATATATTTTTACGAAGCAATATGTGAAAATTAAAAAAAGATACCAATAGAGGCTCTTGTTTTTTTTCAATTTGTCTACTCATAAATTAAGCAATGTGATTCCTAATTAAAAACATTTATTTATATTTTTTAATAGGCTGGATATTTTAAAGTGTCTATATTAGGATTGTATAAAGCACATTAAGAATAAAATGATATAATTTAGATGTTAAAGTTATTACAAACAGATTTATTTATAAATCAACAATGTAAAAATAATTTAATAAATGATATATATATTAAATCATCCTTAAAAGTAAAACTAAATATTTAAAATTAAATAGAATTTATTTTACATTAAACCCCGTGTCATAAAAAATTTAACTTCGTGATTAATTTAATAAAGCCCTTTCCTTTTTTGTGATTAATTAAATAAAGCCCTTTCCTTTTTCGTGATTAATTTAAAAAAGCCCTTTCCTTTTTCGTGATTAATTTAATAAGCCCTTTCCTTTTTCGTGATTTATTTATTACATTTAGAAATTAAATCTTTTATTATGTTTTAGAATCAATCACTTCTAAATATATTATTTCTCAGTACAGATAGTTTTCATTATCGTAGGCAGTTCTCGTATAATATTTAATATAGCTCTATTTACTAAATCATAATTAATTCTAGTATATTTCTCAATATACCTGATTAAATAACTCAATAAGTAATCCTTAACACAATTACTACAGAAGGTCTTAATATAAATCTTAATATATCTTTCTATATATTTCTCTATCCACTTCTTATTATAAACATGGAGTCTACTTCTTATATAAGTACTCTTAAAGAGTATTATAAATATATCTTGTATGATCAATAATAAAGTGTATTTAATACAAAGTGTAAGAATTTTGTATACGAGATCATCTTGTATACAATATTCCACTAAATACTGTATAAAATATGTATAGAGTCTAAAAAAGACTAAATTATAAATATAGCTCTGTATATTAATATATTTAGATGTGTACTTTACTAATTTAGAAGATAATTCTTTCTGTATTAATCTTGTAATCATAATATTTACACTTGAACAATAATTTGTAGGTAAACAAACAAATTTATATTTGTATCATCGTGACTGACCAATTTTCAGAAAATTTTAAAAAAAACTTAAACTTGAAAAATTCAATTTTCTGAAATTTTTATAAATAATTTTAATCACTCGAAATTTTTAAAAAAAAATTAAAAGTAATAAACAAGCATATTTAGTAAACTTAAAATGGGATATAATTTTAAGAATACATACACTCCCCATAGACAACATAAATATATCCACAATTCATTAGTAAAACATATAAGTAAATTAAATTTCGCTCAAACATATTACATTAGTTCTTAATCTTAATATCTGAAGTTATAAGTGCCATTTTCTAATTTTAAAGAGGTTCTTTTAATAAATGTATTCTCAAATTATTTTATTCTGACTTCGATTTCTTGTTTATAGAAACCATTCGAATAAATAAAAATCGAATTTACTACATCAGAGATTTTATTATTTTAGAACAACCAAGATCTAAATTTATTTGATCATCATAGACGCTTTGATAAAAGTTGAAATTCAATAATATCGTTTGTTAGACATATAAAGACTTAATATCATCTTCAGGCGTTTTATAAGTCTTTGCTTTAATTAAAGATTAGATTATTACAAATCAACACCACTTTTATGTAAATTAGGGAGAAAGAAAGGATAATAAGGCCAACTTATTATAATTAACAAGTTTGGTTTTATGTTTATTATGCATATATATGATTCAACAAATAAGAAGTTATAAAAAAAATTGATATATAAAAAACCTTATTTCCTCAATATTAATAGGATTAAAATTTTGAGCAGTTGGCCATAACCTTGTGTCATATTAACAATATCGCCTATTAAATATTTTTCTTTTTTAACTAATTAATAGGGGTTATATATCAATAAATTAGATTTATGATTTGTTTATCTTAACATTCAAATTTTAGTTTACATAAGAATAAAGAATTTACCTTATTTTGATGATGATTGCTTAAATATCAGTGATTTTTAGTAATAGACAGATAATTATGGGGATTTGGTCAGCCAAATTTTGAATACAGTATGTAGTGTCTTGTAAGAAACTGGAATTCATCATACCTAGTAGTAAAATCTTGCAAATAGAATACATTTTCGATAGTGGTCGAACTTGACTCTGATATCTCTATATCTCAAAAATTTTGGTTCCTTAGTTTACGATTTCTCGACTTACTGCATCTCGAATTTCAAATTTTGGAGTTTTACTGCATCTTAATTGTATAAATTTGCTGAATTTCTCAGTCGATTTTTTCACTTTTCCCGAGTCTCAAATATCCCAAATTTCTCAATTTTTCGATTTTCCCGAGTCTCAAATATCCCAAATTTCTCGATTTTCGAGTCTCAAATATCTCAAATCTCACGAGTCTCGATTTTCTCGTTTTATAGATTTCCTCGATTTTTCCCAAGTCTCGAATTTTCATGAGGCTATTATAAGACGATTCTCCCCTCAATCAATAATCTCCTAAGTTGGCCCTCTTCAAAATATTATCCGCCACATAAATTGCTAATTCTCTCGCTGTTATAAATTCAAATTAATATTTGCGCGTCTATCATAAATATTAACATCTTGTAATATATTTATATAAAATACGACTTTTGACTTAAATTTTAGTACTAAAAGTCCCAATATATTTATACTAAACATTCTAATATGTTCTATAAATTTCAATGTCACCACTCGGCCATCAATGCACTTTCTTTTATATTAATTATACTTTCCTATACAATGTCTCTTTTTTATCTTCTAAGTGCGACAAGTTGCTTTATATGTTGTGTCATTTTATCAAATTATGGTCTAGAGACACAAATATGTTATTTCGTGTTTTATTAGTCGTTCATTCCTTTCTTTATATAAATCCGGCTACAATGAATCATTAAATAAAAATGAAACCTTTCTATAAGTATTTGTCTTTGCTCTAAGCTTTTACTTATGTGTATTTTTATAGTAGATAATACACTTCTATTTTACAGATACACTGACTCACTGCTTTAAATAATATTGTCTTTTCAATATTAAGCAGAGAGTTCATTAGATTTTCTAACTACTGCTCTTTTTGGTGACCGGACGTTTGCGCCGATGTTATATTTGGGGTATGAAATACCCCAAAAATCGGCGGAAACGTTTCTTTGTTTTTAAAATATCATTAATACAATTAATTCATAAAATAAATATATTTTACTTTTTAAATTTTTTTAAACGTGCATTTAATAATATAATATGTCACTTAATGCTTTGACAAATCAATTCCTTGATGTTCTTCTCTCCAACTATCTAAAAAATCGGCTAGTTTTGTTTCTAGTTCAACGTATTTTTTTTCCCTGTGCAATCCTAAATCGTGAATGTATTCCATGACTTTTCTTCTAGCTACGTCCTCTTCCTCTTTAAGCTTAAATATAAGCAGCCCAAAACTATATCTAGAAGCCCCAAAACTTTTTTTAAAGATGCTATGCCATCCTTCAATTCCATTATTTGTTCGTGGCACGTTTTGTTCAAAATTGCTTCTGCTATTCCATAACTCTATAGAGAACCTTGAATTTCTACTTCTTATATAAGTAATATAAAAATAGTTATATAGAGGTATCAAGATTCTTGGATATTCTGGGTCTTCCATAATTTTTTCGAATGTCTCCTCCACCTTTGAAACGTCTACAAACGATAAAGCTGTAAGCATCTTTACAAACATTTTTATCCTTGGTTCCTTCTGATATCTACCAAAAAGAAGTAAGTTTTGCAGTTTTCGTTGTATTGCCTGTCCCAGATGGAACATACAACCCGAAATAAAGGCACTTGGAAAAGCAATTCTTAAGGCATTTATTAATGCCGCCTCGAAGTCAGTTTTTATAATGCTTGGGTGAGAAATTGGGGCAAGTGATTTTAAAATACAAAACAGCTTTTCGTATGTCTCTTGGCTCTTATCCTTCAGTAGAGCAAAAATACAGGGAAATACGTGATGGTCAGCGATATAACTTATCGTAAACAATTGATAATAAGGGTCGGGAACCATTGAAAATGTTCCATCAACTGACCAAATTGTATGCCAATTTAATTCATTTAGCATATTTTGACTGTAAAAGAGTGTGATTTCATCACACTCTTCAACATTTCGATAGTTACCAGGACCATATTGATAGAACTGGTTACCCGAAAAAGTCATGCTGAGTTCCGCACTGAGGCCTAATTCCGGATAAAGAAATGGCCTCGGGTTGATAACTTTTTCAACATGTCTTCGCAAAATTCTAAGCACATTATGAGTATTACCATGAGCACGAATTTTTTGCTCACTTGCCCCTCGCATGACAATACTGATGACTTGTCTGGGCGACATGACACCAGTTTTCATCTCAACAAGCATTTCTCTGCGCAATATTTTATCAGGATTACTCTGATGAGTATGCCCGATAAGTAACTCCCAGGAGGAGAGATTGTTAGCATAATTTAATGCAGTTTGCGCCTTAGCTGGACAAGATTTTCCTGTACAGCACCACGAGACAGTGCTAGAATTTCTTCTTCTTATTCTGTAAGTATAAGCACCATCAATTATCATAGATTTGCTTTTCGTCGTTTCGCTTATCCTTATCATAAGGGTTAAAAAATAAAAAAAGTTTTGAAAAAACTTTTTTTATTTTTTAACCCTTATGATAAGGATAAAACGGCGCAAACGTCCGGCAACCCTCTTTTTATAAAATCCTTCTCTTATTATGCAGATCGTTTCTTCTAGATTTATCTTATATTTTACTTTTTTCAGTTAGATCTTTTACCCCTTCATATGAATAAGAAAAATATTATCAATAATATTTCTAACAATAAAGATCAAACTAATATTTCTACTAATATTACTACTAATAAAGATCATACTAATATTACTACCAATAAAGAGATGACTATTGACTATCTCTTCTCTAATATTAATGATCTCTCTCCAAAGAATCTTTCTCTCTTAGATATTAATGCAGAATTAATTCTTCTTAAACAAGAAGATATTAATAACAGACTCAAGCTCATATTCAGAATAGAAATCCTTATTAAAATTATAAAGAAGCCAGTCCAGTACCGGATCCTCGTCGACACACTTATTTCCCTCCTGGACACTCACAATTCCCCCTCCCTCATAATCTTCAGACTGAGGATCATTAAGAACTTGGTCGGCTCTATTTATTACATCCCTGTCTACTTCTACTTAGTGGAGATATTAAACCAGGCTTGTAATACTCAGGAGGCAGAGGAGTCTCAGTCTTATGACACTCTTACTCACACTTCCCTTGATATTGTCTTCGTCCTTAAGGAAGTCAAGCATCTCCTTCTTACTTCCCTTAATAAGTTTAATGAGTCACTCGGGTATGTCGAGATATCCAGTCTGCTTATTAATGAGATTAAGAAGGCCAGTAAGGGGATTTATAAGGAGTACTGTGAGGGGATTATTAGTACACTTAGTAAGCAGAGTGATATAGTAAGTAAGAGGAGGATAGTATAAAAACAAATAAACCTTTAATAAACTACATTATAAGCTACAATATAAACTACATTATAAACTACAATATAAAGTGATATAAGTATATATTATATATAAAATTTTAATAAATTGTTGATATATTAAAGTTATAAACTATTATTATATATTATTTATCTCTTTTTCTTCTTTGATTTGTTTTTCTCCTTATTGGTTCATGCAACTCCCTTAAAAATACAATTCTGATTAAAGCCATGGATAAAAAAAGGAAAAATGAAATTAATAAAAACAATTTAAAAACTAATCAACTTAATAAAAAAGGGAATATCCTATTTAGTACAGAGAAACAAATAAGTATAAAGGATACTTCTTTAAATATTAAGGATACTACTATAAGTATAAAGGATACTTCTTTAAGTATTAAGGATACTTCTCCTGGACTTACAAGTTGCCAACTTACTAAAAGGAATATTCCTAATAATACCAACTTAAAGAAATCCTTCTTAGAAGCCAAGAAGAAGATCGAGGATTTTCTCACTAAAGACCACTTTCAGAATACTCCTTATAAACATTTAAATTATTGGAGTAATGTAATAACAAAAAAAGAGAAAGAGTGAACAAAAAAAGAACAAATAAAAGATAGTACAATATTTTAAAAAAATATAATAAAAAAGAATCTACAATTAATATATATATAGTAAAGTTAAGCTATAATTCATGTATAGTAAAAAAAGAATCTATAATTTATTAAAAATATAGTAAAAAAGAATCTATAATTTAGTAAAAATAACAATCTTTTTCATATTGTACTATTCTTTTTCATATTGTACTATTCTTTTTCATATTGTACTATTCTTTTTCATATTGTACTATTCTTTTTCATATTGTACTATTCTTTTTCATATTGTA
>CATOAI010000022.1:0-21155 GCA_951361185.1 Ochropacha duplaris
AAGGAAAATAGCTTATAAAATTGTTTTTATGGGCGCGTTTATACATGATCTAATTCTAATGAACAATGTAGTATGTGATTTCTCACATTATTTATCTAGACATCTCCATATATAACCGTCTAAAGTTTTTTTTTACTTTAAAATGCATAGTACATGCAATATTTACATTCTTGGTTATTTTTTAACAGACCAATACTAAAAGCGAAGGTAATTAGTTCTTCTTTTGTTACAGTTGCAAAAATTGAAATATTTGGCTGTTATCCTTTGAAAAATTTTTAAAAGTCTTTTTTACCCCTTTTGTGTGTAAATTTAGGACCTTGTCCGAAATTCTACTTAATAAGCAGCAATGTATACATTGCAATGAAGTGATGTTTTTTAAAGAAAATAATCGTGCATTCGATAAGTATGAATACAAGGGTAAGAATGGCGAGTGTAAAAAGAAAAAAACTACGCTTCATTTACGTGCAAAATCCATATTTTACAATTTTAAAACGCCGTTAAAAGTGATTCTCTAAGCCATTTGTCTTATTGAAGCTGGGCTATAGAATAAAGACATCTATGAAGTATTATAAATAGGAAAGAAACCGTTAAATAAATTATAAAAGATTATTCTACAACGGATGCCACGATTTTTTATTAAGAACCCACCCAGGCTCGGGGGTCCCAATATTATTGTTGAAGTTGATGAGAGTAAGCTTCATTAAATGTTAAAAGTCACAGAGGAAGGTCAATAGGATTTGCTGGTGTTTATGTATTGTAGATATTCTTATACTCCTGCGAGGGGTTTTGCTACGATTGTGGAGGATCGCAAATAAAGATATTGATCGGTATAATAAATAAGGTTGTACTTCCAGGGATTATAATACACACTGATGAATGAACTTCATATAGAGCTTTAGGGAATTCGGGCAAGTATATACACAAAACAGTCTGTAAAAAGAATTCTTTTGTAGATCCATACACCGGGTGCATACACATCACGTTGCATCTTATAATAACAGGCTAAAATTACTAATTAAATAAGAGAATAGTTTAAAATTAGAGCAAAGAAATACGTTCATCATTAGTCTTATGTTTAAAGAACGTCATTTATAATTTGTTTTTGGAATATTATTAAAATTTTGAGATATTTTTTGTTGGGTACTATTTAAACTTTGAGGATTTGTTGGTTAGGTCCAAAAAAAAATGATTCTAAGCTGAGCGCTAGATTCTAATAGAAATAAATGGTTTCATTGTGTTAAATTACGTATAGTATAAGTTTAGAAAATTTAATGTTCTAAAAGCAGATTTTTACCGCCAAAAATGAATTTTTTATTTCTCATTTTTTTAACAAAGTGAATGTAAATCAAACAAATGGATACTAAGACTAAATTTTTTGACTATGCGTTTTCCGCGCCTATCTTTTTTAATCCAAAAACCCTTCCAACGGAATCTTTCCTGCATGTGACAATTTATATGAAAAAAATTAGTAAAAAATGTAAAAATTTCTGCTTATTTAAAATATCATGCTTAAATAGGAATCTTTGTCTTCTCCACTTATTTTTACCCCGTTATCTTTCTCTACAAGTATCTTAATTTCATCTAAAAATTTTAGTTTTTAAATTATTCCCTGCTCGACTATTCTTAGATTATTGACGCCATTTAGACTATTTTTATCAGCACTCTCCTCATAATCCACAAAATTATGAGATATAAAATGGTTTTTAAATTCTTCAATTTCTTCTTTTGTTAGACAAACGGCTAGTTCGATTAAACTAGGTAATTTTTTTATTAATTTGAAAGCTTCGTCAAGTTTTTCTGGTCCAAAAGATTTTTTTAATGTTTTTAAATTTTTCATATGAGATATAAACTCAAATTCATTAGCTTCGCATCTATTTCCTTTGTAATCCATATTTTCAAGAGCTAAAAAACCTCCGCTACTAAATTTTAGACCTTTATTGCCATTTAAGTTCGTTGCCGATAGCGTTTTAAGATTTGGAAGTATAGATATAGCTTTCCAATCCTTTGTATTCATTTTATTATATGATACGTCGAGTATAGTTAAATTAGTAAGGTTGGATATTTTTACCCATTCGCCAGATTGAATTAAAGATTGCTGTAGGGATAAAGTCGTTAATGTTTTTATTTCAGTTATTCTATCAAAATCTTCTTTCATTAGATCGCCGCAACTATATTTTAAAATTTTTAAATTTTTCAGATTTTTTAAACATTTTCCGAATCCTTTCTCGATCCTGGTATTATAAATAGTAAGATGCTCTAAATTAGGCATTCTTAATATAAGAAATTCGAAATTTTGGAATTGTATATAATTACCATCACGAATATGAAAAAATCTCAAGTTATATGATATATCAGCTTTATCGAAACTTATAGTAAAACGATCATCATTTATAGTTATCATAGTAAAATTCGCTTCTATCAAAGGCATGATTTCATAGGACAATTTTTGTAATAATACTAATGAAAATGGGTTTTTGGCGCTTTCCATACTGAAGATAATTGATTCTGCATTTTCGTCGTTATATTTGAAAATTATTGTATCAGTAGTTTAAACGGTATCACCATCTCTCGTACAATTACGACTATAAAAAATCCTTTTTAAGTTTATCTCCTTTATAGAATAATTCTTTAACTTATATTGATTTTGTGGTGTATTTGCATGATGCCAGGAATATTCTATTAAAATGCTATTAAGCTTTTTGTAATAATTAACTATTTCTTCAGCTTTATAAATGAATACAAGCTTTTCGAATACAATTTCATCGAATTTGGCTCCATTAAGGAGTTCGACAAGAATTTTTCTGTTATCATTGTCAACGTTTAAAAGCATTCCTAACACATCTTTATCATATAAAAAATTTTCATAATCTTTAGATATTATATGAGATAAATTGTACTTACGACTATAATCTAATTTAAAACTATTTTCGACAAACTTGTAATTCACGAAATGCCAAGCACACCAACCTCTAATAAATTTAACAAAATTTGAACGACAAATTTTAAAAATTAAGAGCTTCGGTTTTATTTCTTGAGCTTTCCAATAGATTAGAAATCTTCCGTATAAAGATTTAAATAATTTTTGACAATCTACATCTCTATAATTCAGAATTTCAATAAGATTAAAAATTCTTAAAATTTTATGTTTGATAATCCAATCTTGTTGTTTAAGTTTTTATCTGCAGCGTCTCGTAAAATTTCAAAATCATCAAATATATAATCTCCTAAGTCGTAGACCAAATTAGTCTTTAGAGGTGTAAACAATTTATAGATCTCATCGGTTTTCGAAAATTCTCTGATTACACCTTTATATTTAATTTGGTACTTGCTCGAACAAAGTACATTAATTAATAAAATAATAAAGTTCATTTTTTAAAAGAAAGAGTGTTAAAATTTATATAAATAGTTTAAGGTTTACAAAAAAAAACAAATTTATAAAATATAAGTAAGATCCGTCCAGAAGTGACTTTTGGGATTGAAATTTTTAATTCCCGGTGGTTAAAAAATCCCAAATCCGCTTATTTAGCGGTCTAATTTTAAGTTTTGTTTTTTTGGATTATATAAACTGGGTAATATAACTTGACCGTTCTTTAAAATAATAGGCAGATTTTAAGGGTTAAAAAAATAAAATAATTTTTAAAGCGTCAGTTTAAAAAATTATTTTATTTTTTTAACCCTTAAATTTTTACTATTTAAGAGTTAAAATGGGGGTTATCAGATAACTGACAATGATTTGTTAATTTTAAGACCTAAAGACTCTTTAAGAACTGATGTAAATTGGGTATGTGCAGTCAACTCTTGTTGTTCGTTAGCAAAGACAGATTTAGAATATGTAAAGGACTTATCAAGCTTTCGACTTTTAAAGCCGCATAACCCCATGAGGCTGACAATTATGCCGCTATAAGAAGGCCAATAATTAACATAATAAAAGACAATTGATCATCAAGAACGATAATCCAAGGATTGTAGCCAACTCGACTATTTACGGTTCAGAAGTTGAAGTGCTTAGGGCCCTTTTGAATTACTTTTTGAGTACTCCGAGATTATAGGTTACGGCAGTATAATCCATTGCCATACCATAATCTAACGGCGTACGGTCTTTTTGTCCGAAAAATTGTATAGGGTTAAAAATTAAAAAATTGCGGTAAAAATTTTTAACCCCTCCAAAATTTTCGGACAAAAAGACCGTACGCGCCATTTGGGTACTAGAGTAATTTAATAAAACAGAAAAATGTGTTGTTAGCACAAAATTTATCATTAAACATAATTATTCAAGGGGTTCCCTATGTATAGTTTTAAGATTGATAGATTGAAGTTTTAGCAAACATCAATAATCAATCTTCTGGGACCAAAAAAAAATTAACTTGTCCACTACGTTTTTTCCGAGATACGTAGTGTACTAGTTTCGAGTTTTTATAATTTTTTTTTAAAAAATCGAAATTCAATTTCATTAATAGTTTGCTTTTTAATTTAGTAAATAAAAAATTATTCTATTATATATTTTGATTTTTATTATTTAACAGAATTTTTTAAAAAAACTTGATAATTAAGTCTTTGCTAAGTATGTTAAATTTTTAAAAAGGATAAGAAATTAACAAATTATATTTAAAATTCATAAACTTCTTTTTTAAGATATTATAATAGTCTCCTTTAAATTTTTAATTTAACTTCTAAAACTATTTATTTAAATTTGAACACCCCATATTATTAATTATAAGATTTGTATATTCTTATCAGAAGTGCTATGTTCAGGATTTTACCAAATCAAACATGAGAATGAGATTAGAAATTTTCCTAAAACTGATAAAATCTATAAAAAAATTTTATGCCCACAAAATAATTTGCCCTACGACTTAGGAAATTAAAACTTTGATGATTTTGAAATTTTACAAGACGCTGCAGAGAGCTCTTCGACTAAAGAAACAGGATTGTCGTTAGAAAAAATTTTAAGCCTTTTTAAGCTAATTGAAAAAATGATTTTTGAGGATGATGAATGTTGGGGATTATTAAAAACATTATATGAAAGATTTTTAATTTACTGGAAAGCTCAAGAAATTAAACCGAAGTTCGAAAGTTTTGAAATAAGCCGCAGAGATTTTACAAATTTAATTAGAGGTTGGTGTTATTTGCATAAGATGGGTTTTTGGGATAAAGAAAATAGTTGTGAATTAAGTTTACGTCCTACACTAATTTTAGCTCCTAGCGCACCGCAAGACTCTAAAAAAGATTTTAGATATGAAGACGTGTTCGAAATGGTTATAAATTTAGATGAAGATAACAAAAATATTCTTGTAGAACTTCTTAATGGCGCAAAATTTGATGAAGTTATATTTGAAAGACCTGGCATAAGATGCGATGTAGAAAATTTAATTAGAAATTCTATAAAGTTTAAAGAAATTTTTTTTAGAATATTCCGAAAAACAGGCCGAAACACCACAAAATCAATATAAGTTAATAAATTATACTCTTACTGAGATAAACGCAAGTTGTAAATTTGAATAGTATGGTAAGAATTCTAACAGATATAATGCTACTGAAACGATAAAACTAAAATATAATAACGACGAAAATTTAGATTTATGTGCCACTAGTCTAAAAAATGAAAAAAAATCACTAAAATTCATTTATACAAAACGAGTAATCGAAGAAAATGAGATTAAGCATTTGATTGAAGCAGATTTTACTATATTACATTTAAATGGAATTTGTCAAGTCTACAACCTTGAAAATGTTAAGATATCAAATACCCTACGATTTTTTCAGATGATGGATAACAATAAATTGAGTTTAGAAAGATTCAGGTATATTATATCAAGAATGCCTAATTTAGAACATCTCAATATGTATAATTCGCCAATTGAAAGGGGATTTGGAAAATGTTTAAAAAATCTAAAAAATTTGAAGATTTTAAATTTTAATCACGTCGATTTAATGAAAGAGGATTTTGATAGTATTACAGAATTAACGACATTAACGACACTATCCTTGAAGCAATCTTTACTTCAAGCTGGCGAATGGGTTAAGATATCCAACCTCACTAATTTAACTTTACTCGACGTGTCTAATAACAAAATGAATGAAGAGGATTGGAACGCAATATCTATACTTCCAAATCTTAAAACGTTATTGCCAAGAAACTTAAATGGCAAACAGGCCTAAAATTTAGTAGCGGGGGTTTTTAGCCCTCGAAAACTTGGCTTATAAAGGAAATAAGTGTGAATTTAATGAATTTGAGTGTTTATCTCAAATGGAAAAATTGAAATCATTGGAAATATTTTTTGGGTTTTCTGAACGTGAAGAACCTGTCAACTTAATCAGAAAATTACCAAATTTAGAAAAAGTTGGAGTTTGTCCTACAACAAAAGAAGCAATTAAAGAAATGGAACGTTAATCTATCAATTAAATTTGAGGAGTATGAAGAGAATTTTGATGAAAATTTTTTAAATGAGGTTTTTAAGCTAAAAAAATATTCATACAAATCAATCAAAAAAATGAAATGTAAAGATGAACAGAGATACATAAAAGAATAGCTAAAGTTGATCATACAGAACGATGTTACGAAAATGAATTAAAATAATATTCTAATTAAACGGAATTATTTAATTTTTTAATATTTTTTTTAAATAAATGGGCACAGGCGGAAGAAATTCCTTAGGAGTGCAGCTTTGAAAAAAAGAAAGTCGTGGGAAACTGTTAGTAAAAAAATGAGTTGAAGGGCTGAACTTTGGGATTAAAATAACAAAAATCCTGAGATTTTAGTGGTATTTCCAAGTTTCAATTTTAACCTAGCGAGTTTTATAAATTGCGATTTTTGCCAATTTTCCCATAATTTTTAAAGAGCAGTCAAATTATATTTACCAAGCCTATAAAATCCCAATCCCAGAAATTAGACTTCTAAAATTTGGGATAGGATTAAAATTTTCAGATATCTGGATTTCTAAAATCTTAAAATGCAGCAGCCCTGATAAATTGTCTTATTCTTATTTTTATTATACACTGTGTAATAAAAACGCAAAATTTATAAGTCTTTAAAAATTAATAAAATTGAAGGTTCTTTGACGCCATTTTAATTCGTTTTTATTTAGTAAAAAATTATGGAAGTGTTTACGCTTACTCATAAAGATGTTTGCTTAAAACCGATTTTTTTTAAAAAAATGAAATTGTAAAAAAATAACGCATATTTATATGGATTTGAAATATTTTCCTTCAAAAATTAAATTATCGCTATTGTACTGGTTTTTAACAAATACACTTTTTGGTTCGCAGAGATCAAGGTTTGACCTAGAAAAATATTCTAAGAAATAAAGTTAAACCAGTCAACAGTCTCCAGATTGACGAAAAAGTATGATAAAACAAGATCAGTAGATCATATGGAGGGTAATGAAAGACATAGAAGAATTCTAATTTTTTAGAAGCAGGTCTTGTGTAAAAAAATTAAAAAAAATATATTCATATTCGCAAAAGTTATCTGTGGAGATAAAAGTTAAACGAGAGTAGCTTCAAGTCATCAGTCTGTCAAGAACTAACATTTTAAGAATGATATTTTTTTTTGAGCTGTTTTACAAGACCACTTTTTAATAAAATTAATTTGAAAGCAAGATTGAGGGCTAGAGAATGAAAAATTATGGACGAGGACCTGAAAAAAGGGATAATTTTTTCCGATGAGAATAAGTTGAATCTTTTTTACTCAGATGGAAATGCTAGAGTGTGAAGGATTCAAGGAGATGGTTTTAATCTAAAGCTTTTTATTAAAACGATTAAACATGGTGGAGGGAGGGTCAGTAATGGTATGGGGATGTTTGTAATATTATGGTAAAAGGAAACTATTTTTATTGATACAACAATGACTGGAGCATTCTATGTAGCACTTCTGTCTAAATATAAAGTCATCCGAAAGAATGAAGTGCCTAGATGAATTTTTGTATTCTTTAATTAATCAGTTTAAATGTATAAATATGGTAACCCTAATTAAATAGTGTTTAATGGAACTATTAATGAACTCAACAGAAAGAATGAAGGGCCTGGATGAATTTTTGTTATAAGATAACGACCCAAAGCATACTTCGAAAAAAAATAAGGAGTTACTGAGAGGAACGAAGTTAAATTATTACTTTGGACATTCCGGAGCCCAAATTTAAACCCAATCGAGAATCTTGGGTCTATTAAATAAAAATGCTAAATTAAACTAAAAAATATAAAAGAAATTTAGAATGTTATCGTGAAGGTTTGAGGGGAAAATTAGATTACGAATTGTTAAACAGATTATCTTTGAGTATGTGAAATCTTGCTTTGGAAGTTATTAAAAAGAATGGTTGGCATTTAGCCTTTTAAAATATGCGTTTTTCTTTTACAGTCAGAGTTTCGTTTGCTGCATGAGTAGGAAAAAATCTGTTTTACAAAAATTGAATTCGCTAGTATTTTTTTAAAAAGATAATTGTCTTTTAACTATTATTTTTCTATGAAGAGTTACTTTTTTTACATAAATTTAAATATGATTTTTTTTTTACATACTATATATAAAAATTTTAAGGTGTAATTAATTTTTTAATGTTAGATATTCGGAAATAAATACTTAATTATCTCTTCAGTTGTTAGGTAAGTTAAATTTTTACCACTTTTAAGAAAACCAATTTCGAATAAAAACAGATCTCGAATTCCGTATCCCTCTTTTATTGCACTAAGTAATATCTCAATCATATTTTCATCGGTTACTTCGTTGGTATGAAGTTTGTTTATTGATGCCTGCGTAACTGAATTAACTGATCCCACATAAAGACACAAAGTTCCACCTTTTTTGGCTTCTCATTTTACCTCCCTGTAGAATTAATGTGATAAATGGCTGGACCAAACTTACTAAATCCAAAGATGGCTCCTTTAAAACAAGGAACTCTGGAATCTGGGCTGCTAAAAAAACTCTTAATTCTGCTATCAATGGTGATTGAAATGGCGTTTACTGAAGTTTGACCCTTTGATTCGTAGATTAACTCACTAGCCACAGAAGTTGCCGCCATAACATCCAACGATTTCCCTATAAAAGCAGTATAAGTTTTATCAAATACATCCAATTCGCCAAATCTTACACCCTTTTGTGACGCAAAAACAATAATAGTCATGTTTCTCAAGATAATCAAAGAAGGAGATTGCAACAAAACCTGTTTGACCCTTTCTACCTGAACTATTTTATCAAATGTGTCATATTTTTTTTGAAAATAATAGTTATTATCCATATAGGGTAAGTTAAGATTTTTATTTATAGGCTAAATTAAAAAAACTGGAAAAAAAACCCTACTTAAGTTGCGCATAAGACTCCTATAGTCAAAATTTTAAGGGCTTAAAATACAGATGACAGCTGTCAAAGACTTTGATATGATTGACAGATAACTGAACAATTTAAACATTGATCTTAAAATAAAAAAAATAACCTAGTAAAAACAACCTATTCTACTTAATTGAATGATCAAATAGTATTATACTGTTAGAATAAAAAACTGACATGTCAATTCGGCTACTCGATTCTCGAATCCCAGGAGTCGAAAAAAATTTTGATTAAATGCAATCCGGAATGTGGTTTTTATAGCCGGAATTAAAAAATTTCGAAAATTTATTTTCATATCCTTCTTACAGCTCACCATTTTGGAAGCGTTTAAATCAAAAATTTTTAAAATATCAGCAGTTTGTTATTTTTGTCAATCTGAAATATAGACTTCCGACCTGAAGCTTCTAAAATAAAAAGCACGTCCGTCATTTCCTTTCCTACTAGTTGCAATAAATGTTAAGCGTCATTATGAACCACAGGCATATTAATCACGACTCAACAAAAAGTGTAAAAAATTACAAAAACAATAAATTATTTATACACAGTTAAGCATGTGATATCTTATATGACTACGAAAAATCTAAGAAATTTGAATCTCTTGAAACAAATCTTAGGTAAAAACATTGTTTAAGATACTCTAGTCACCCCGATAGTGTTCTCGAAGTACATCTATAAAAAAGTTAACCACTTTCAATGCTCCTTAAAGCCTTTTTAAACTTGGAAATTATTTCGTGAATCTCGAACAGTTTTTAGACTGCCGGTTTTCGTTAAAAAAATCAAAAAGTGACTTCCGAGACTCCCGGTATCCTGAAATTGACATGTTTAACCATATGGTGTCTTTTAAAAAATAAAAACATCATATGGTGTCGTCTAAAAAGTAAATTATCTCGCTATTTCTTATCATTTTTTATATCGAATTAAAACTTTAAACACTTATTTTTTTTCGAAAAAATAATTTTAATATTTTCTTCTTTCAGAGAACATAAAATATAACAAAATATTTTTTATAATAAATAGTGTAACCTCTACATTTCTATTCTTTTTTAATTATATAAAATTCTTTTTTTGAAACTTTTTTAATAGATAGTATCTTCTTCGAAATACCCCGTAACTACATTGAATCTTATAAAAATAGTTTTTTTTTTATAACTTTATAACAAATTTACAACAGTGAATAGGACTTAAAAATTAAACGTGTTTAAATAATAATCCGTTTCCCAATGCTTAAAAATTTGTTCGATCGTTAGATACGTCAAATCTTCTCCACCTTTTAAATATCCAATTTCAAATAAAAAAACCTCACGACTGCCGTGTTTTTCTTTAATAGCGCTTATTAGGATTCCAAGCAGAGTATCATCACTTATATCTTCGTTATAAATACTTTCTACATACGACTTAAATTCTAAATTGCCTGATCCAGCAAAAACACCGATAGATTCTTTTTTTTTAATATCTGATACAGATCTTCTGGTAGAATTAATATGATAAATTAATGGACCTTTAAAATCAAATCCGAAGATTTCGCCTTCAAAACAAAAAACAGTGGCGTCTGATTTAGACATCATATCATCGAGTGCAGTATCAATAATCGATGAAAGGTGTGTCAGGGTTCTTTCATATACGCCTAAATTGACGAATTCATCAATAAAAGATGTTGCAGCAATAACTTCCAAAGAATCTCCAGTAAAAGCAGTATATGTTTTATCAAAAGCGTTGATATTTCCAGTAACTACTCCCTTTTGGAAAGCAAAGGCTATCATAGTCTTATTTCTAATTATAAAAAGCGATGGAGAATTCAATAAAACCTGCCTGTTTTTTTCTAACCTAACGATCTTATCAAATGAATCATATTTCTTAAAATAATAATTTCTATTGTACATTAAAGGGTAAATCGTAATTTTTTATTTATAGAATAGATTAAAAATTTAAAAAGTTTCAAAATTATGTAAGTCATATTTTAAGTAATATAATCTGTTGAAATAAACTAGAAATTTAAACAACTTTAATTTAAAAAAGCTTAATTAGCTTATAAAGTTAAAAAAATTTTATTTAAAAAGTTAGAAAAATTAAAACGACTTTAATAAAGTTAAAAAAAAATTTATTTAAAGTATAAACCATTTTATTCATATTTAAAGTATTAATTATTCATTTAAACAACTAATTATTGATCCTAAAAAAATTTTAATCTACAAAATATAAACTTTATTAAAGTAGTTTTAATTTTTTTTTTAAAAACGGACAAGTCAAATACAAATCTCTATTTGAGTTAAAAACACTAACAATCCTGTATTTTGATGGGTTTTAGTCTTCTAAATCCATAATTTAAGTAATTTAAAATTGTGCTTTCAAATTTTACCACAAATAAATATTTTACCATCTTATAAAAATCAAAATATAATTCTTTCACAATTTTTTGTGTGTTTTCTTTTGCTATAAACTATATAAATGAGTCAATAGATTATCTGTATAAAACATAAATTGCATTTCGCGCGTTTGTTATAAGTTTTACAAAAAAAAATATATAACCATACATAAAACACTTTGTTATAACAAATTTTAAGTTTGGATATATTTTTTTGATATCTTTACGAAATCTTTTAAATATAATTTAACTGTAAGATTTATAAAAAACTGGTGGAAATAATCACAAAAATTTTTAGCCTCCTCACTTGCATACGAAATGAGATTTAGCCCATTTCATCTCTTAAAAATATATAATAAACTGTTAAAATCTCTTGAAAAAACTAGAAAATTGTTTATATAATAAGCTATATGAATCTTAATCCCAATATTACGATTTAAAGCAGTACAAAATTCTAATCGAGATACATAATCTCAATTTATAAAACCTAACCAAATTGCAGCTTTAAAATAATCACTAAATATTATTTATTTTTTTATACTGCTGTACTTATTCATCTCTTCGGATGTGAGATAAATCAACTTTCCTTCTTTTTTTATATAGGCTACTCGAAATCTTCTATTTAAGTTTTCCGTTTCCATGTCTAATTGCACCAATTATTATTTCAAGAATTTTAACTTCGCTCAAATTGTCGGTATAAGATTTTCTTACATACGCATCTATAGCTCCATCCATATGCCCCGCAATAACATAGTTAGAGTTTATATTGCACCCCATTGCTCCATATCTTCTCGTAGAATCAATATGGTAAATGTATGGCGTTTGAAATTCAAATCCAAAGATGCCCCCTTCAAAACTTGGAATTCCTGAATAAGATTTTATAATATACTAGCTAATGCTGCCCCATTTTAAAATGGGGACTTCTTTTGTTGGATTTGCTTGACCCGTTATCAAATTTTATTTAAACGCTTATAGTTGACCTAAACTCTATAAAATTATATATGGTTTTTTTAAAATCGTCTATCAAATCGATTTATGCAATCAAATTTTGTTTTTATGATATAATTGACATATTTATTTTTTATCGATTTCTAAAAGAGGGATAAAAATTATTGCAAATTAAATAAAAAGTTTTTATATATATGACTAGCTAATGCTGCCCCATTTAAAAATGGGGACTTCTTTTGTTGGATTTGCTTGACCCGTTATCAAATTTTGTTTAAACGCTTACAGTTGACCTAAACTCTATAAATTTTTATATGGTTTTTTTTAAAATCGTCTATCAAAATGATTTATGTAATCAAATTTTGTTTTTATGATATAATTGACATATTTATTTTTTTATCGATTTCTAAAAGAGGGATAAAAATTATTGCAAATTAAATAAAAAGTTTTTATATATATGATGATGATGATGATGATTCCTCAATTTTCCGATCAACAGATGTTAAATGATTACTTATTGTATTTGGGTAATAACTGCAATTTTGGCTCAACGACTTCTGAATTAATAATTTTACTGCTCTAACATCCATCGAATCCCCTGAAAACGCAGCGTGGGTTTTATCAGTAACATTGGTAAACCTTGTTTCCGTACCTTTTGTTGACGCACATGCTATCAAAGTATTATTTTTAAGTATTATCAATGAAGGTGAACTAGATAAAACCTGCATGCTTTTTTCTAACTGAACTATCTTATCGAATGAATCACATCTTTTGAAAAAATCGAAATTATTGTACATTAAAGGGCTTGAACAAAATTTCATTTTAAATTAAAAAAATCAAAAATTTTGTAAAAGACTTAAAAAGGATTTAAGTCTTTAATTTTTTTAAATTAAATGTGAACAAAAAATGTAAGAAATTTTTTTTGACGTTTAGATTAATTTGGTTTTAAAGTATGTACAACATCATTTAAACTATTTTTATAACTGTTTGAAAATTATTTTTTTTTTTAAAAAAAACCTTAAATCAGCTTACAGTTTGAATGAGTAGGAGGCCATTTTGGTAAATGTAATTTAAATAGATGTTTTTTACTTAAAAATTAACATTAAAATCTCATTTTAATTGAAAACTTTTGCAAGTAATTTTAGTACAATGTTTAAACTAAAAATAACGTGTAACATGCAGGGTTATATTTTTGCGAAAGTGTGAGCGCTCATTTATAAATTCAACCAATGAATTTTTTTTACGAAGGTTAAGTTATAAAATCTTTGATTTTTTCTGAGAAACTTTTCGAATATTTTTTCTTGCTATATTATTAACGTCGGTTTCTTTAGAACGCCCTTTTAAAACCTGGGACTTATAATAATTTGATGAAAAAAATCTTAAAGGTCTTACATTTGAAATGTTAGAAAGATTTGTTTAACGATTAAAACATTTTTTTTTGATAAATTATACAAAAATTAGAAATGCAAATTTAAAAAATTGTTATAAAAATAAGTAAATTCCTAATCAAACTATTTCATGACATTTTTGTATTGATAATTCGAACGGGCATATTTAATGCAATTTTTAGTCGTAAAACAAAATTTTTAAAACGTTCTCGATTTTTTTGCATGAGTAATTAAAAATTTGACATTTACATAATATTGTAATCAATTAAAGCCCACATAAAAAACGTTAACGGTTTGTTTTTATAGTATTAATAAATAAATCTATATTACAAATTTACAAAAAAAAACTCAGTCGGGGTTGATAATTTTAATTAGGTACTACAATCAGTCTAACATATGAATATTATTTTATATTAACAAAGTATTTTTATTAAAAAAATTTTAATTTTGAAAAAGTTTTAAATAAATATAATCTATTATGTGTTTATTCATATTAATTTTACACCATTTCTATACCAGTACATTCTAACATTTCATACTCCCCAATCTGAAAGTTAAAGTATTTCTTAAATCCATCGCGTACTATCTGAAAAATCATTAGCCCCCCCCCCCCCCAAAGGCTAAAAGAATATGCAAAGGCCAATAATTAATATATATATTGACTGCTGACGTCATTATAAATATTACTACTATATTTCTAGCTACTCTTGATACAAATTCAGATGGCAGTCCCAGCAGGCCCCTCAACTGCATGCCACACTCTAAATATAAAATAGGTATTGTAGCTAGATAAGTCTCAAAGAATAGACACAAATATAAAATGATTTTCAGCCCGACCATTATTCGAATAGGCCAGGGATTCATATAAGCATTATCGTCAGCACTAAAGTTCATCATAACTTTGGTTATCCAGATTACATTAAATAAGAGTACTAGTGGAACAAGATGTAAAAAATTCATTGACTTATTATAATAGACAATGGCTAAAAGACAAAGAGTAGAAGCGACAACCACTAAGGAATATCTTTTTAATCTTTTTAAGAATCCTAGAGTACTGGAAATCTGTGATACATCAATATAGATCTTTACAAAGAGGCCTATAATAAGCACCCCTGTAATAGCAATCAACCCCACCAAGATAGATCGGAAGACGGCATAGGAAATGAAATGAGCAGCCACTTTAAAAGTAACAATGCTCATGGATAAAAGACCGACCAAATATAAATTTATAGGGGCGACCATCTTGATGAACCCATACTGATACTTGCTACCAGTAAGGAACTCAACAATTTGGTCCCCAAAAATATTATATAAGGCCCTTCGTTCCTCGGACCTGAGGACTTCGTACGCAATATTCATTGCGTACACGGCCTTATCATTCCTGGCCCTAGCAAAGGCCTGCATTTTATAGCAGTACCTTTGCTTGACTTCGTCTCTTCCGGACTTACGGGAGACACCGAGATCATTGTAAAGACTCATTAGGGGTATAATTTAAAAATCATTTTTATAATATAAATTCTAGTGTGATTTCATTTAACCAACAAATTCATTTTTGTAAACAAAAAGTGAAATGTTCGAAAAATCAATAATTATCCATTTATCACGTATTTATGCATTTTTATTTTTTTATAAATTAAAAATGATATATGTGATTCTTAAATTAGATATATATTATCAAATCACATTCTTGATAATTGACAATATTTTTGAAATCCAAATATTTCTTTTTTTAATTAATACAGGCTGTAATTTGTTGAGTTTTAAAAATGTTACCATAGAAATTGAATTCTAATGCCATAAAAAAAACTCTAAATTAATATGAAGATGATCTTTATTGTGTAATATTGACTAATTACTTCAATATTTAATTGTTCTAAAGATTCAATTTATCATTGTTTGTAAATAATAATTATTTTAACCCTATAAATTTAGAAAGATATTCTAATAAATCAACTTTTAAAAAAATAAGCGTATATTATATTTACTGGATTCATGTGGTTGTAATTCTACCTCCTAATTGATTTCGATTATCCCCTTTTTAAAAAAATATCTATTCTTTTCACCTCATATTTTTTATCTTAAATAACTGTGTCATAATATAAATCTGATGTTCTTTAATACAAATACTTATAAAATTTATATAAGATGATTTTTTTATAAAGATATATACTATTACTTTATTAATTTTTTTTATATACTTGTTTCTTTAAATTAAATATTTAATTAGATCTTGTTCTTCTTAAATAATCCAGTGTAGAATTCTAATTGTCTTCCCTGTAAGATTTCTCCCTCGGCCTTTCCTACTTGTCCTGGTCTGCTCTTAATAATAGCATACAAGTATCCTTTCTCCAAGATCTCCTTTAATTTAAGATCCTCTTCGATGGAAGACACTTCCTCGTTAAAGTTCTCACTAGAAATCTTTACTACACTACTCTTTGTGATGGTGTTAGTACGAACATAATCATTATTAGTAGGATGATACATAACTTCAATAATCTTAGAAGGCTTTACTGAGTTAGTAGACTTGAAGAGGAAAGATCCTTCTGATAATCTAAGAGCTTTGTACTTCTTGTTACCACCTCTGGCTCTCTTCTCGACAACCTTCTCGTCGCCGATCTTAGTGGGCTGCCATCTGGCTTCCACTTCTGTTATTACGCTTCTTTCTGTGTAAGACTGATTTACCACCAGATTTCTTCCTTTTGTGTTCTCCTCTGTGATTTATTCCTAAAATTATAAATTCAAAGTTTTTCACTTACCCATTTGTGGGGTAAAAAATTTACAAAATAGAAAAATAAAAAAATAAATTTATAAAGAAATAAACTAAAATGTAACAAATTATCTAAAATAACTAAAGTCTCACAATTTGGTAAAAAGTTAATAAAATACAATGAAATTGTAAAACAGTTATAACATACAATAAAAAAAAAACAAATTTTATAAAAATAAAAAGTTATAAATTTTAGTTATAAAGACAAAACAAAAAATTGGGCGATACCGGGATTTGAACCCGGGACCTCCTGCACCCTAAGCAGACATCATACCACTAGACTATATCACCTTGATAACTGAGATAATATGTAATATGATCCATACTATTAATATTAGGATCGTATTATTATAGTCAATTGCTACATTTTAAAATTATGATTCATTTTTGCTATAATAGTGTGTCACTTATTAGAATTTTCTCTGACAAAGCTATAAGAAATAATATTTAAAATCATAAAAACGTTTAATGTATTAAAAATCACTCAAGTCGTCCAACATTCCCTCATCGTCCAGGCTATTTCTATTTTCAATATCATCGAGTTTATTAATATAGTTGTTATCATCAAGTTTATTGTTATAGTTGTTATCATCATATTTATTCTTATAGCTACTATCGTCGAGTCTATTTATTTTGCTACTATCATCATGTCTATTTATTTTGCTACTATCAATTTCCTCGATGCTCTTATAAGAGTGTATTGAATAAGGCAAATCTTTATAATCTAAATAAGGAGACGGTAAAATCTTACAACTAGAATCCAAAGAAATAAGCCTATTCCCTACAACTGCAAGTGGATTTTTTATATCTTCGAAAATCCTGTGACTAAGTTTCTTATACAAGATATAAATATTACTATCGAGTTTATAATACAGCCTACCATTATAAAAAGTGGCCCATGTTGCTTTACATGGGAGACTAAATTCCTCAGTACTTTCAAATAAATTGATTACAGTCACTTTATCGGAAAATACGAATATATATTTCTGACTCATTAATATTAGTGATATATCACTAATACTAAAATTAAAAATTTCCTCACCCTTCAAATCGTATATAACTGTCAATCCGTTGCTTATGGCGACATATTTACTGTTTAGTGCTACACACAAACCATTATTATTAAGCTCTTTGGTCCAATTATTATATAATCCCCAGAAGAATGCTGTTGTTTTGTTACAGATTAGTATATTTTCACTATAAAATGTACCAATATGACAATTATTGAAGTCGTTTTTTGATACAACTTGCTTCGTTCGGTCGTGGTATCTCAATTCTACCTTGTTACATTCTGGTCCCTTGATTGTGACTAAATAGCCTGTCTCATCGTAGTATAGTAATTTATCTTGGCCGGATTTAATTGGAAATACACAGTTATTATTTTTTACTGGAATATTAATTTCTTCCTCCGATTCTGATTCCACAACTTTCCTTTTATATCTTTTTACTTTTTTATCATCTTCATCAAATAGGCTTTTTAATTTATCATCAGCGGACTTTATGTATTTTTTAGACTTCTTTTTTATATTGATATCCTCGCTTTCTTCTTCATCCTCGTAATATTCTTCCTCTTCGCTGTAGTACTCGTCGTACTGCTTGACGTTATAAACTTCGTCCTCGTTTATTCTCACTTTCTTCTCGTGGATCTTGTTACTTTCAAATACGATGTTCTCCATCTCGTCGTACACATCGTCCAGGACTGCTTCAATAATATCTTTGCCTTTCTCGTAGAATCCTATGATCCTATTACGGGACTCGTCGTATACAAAATCCTCAAAGGACTTATTAATCGTCTTTATAACCTGTTTAGTATTAAATTCCAGTACAAGTATACAGTCATAAAGCATTATTACGCCGCCGTTATCAGTAAACTGGTATTTTTTAATATAAGTTTCAGTCTGGAAATACGAGCTCATACTGTGCCGAGTGAGACAGTAGAGGGAGTTTTTCTCCGATATGAATACATAATACTTGTATGAGAGTATCGGGTCACTTATATCGTACACTACCATAGAAGGATACGATGTCACTTTATTATTCTCGTCACTTACAAGGATATTTTCACCATTACTCGTAATATTAGTGACAGGAAAAGAGTGCTTGTAAGTTTTGAATGGGACTAAATTGTGAGTAGATGATGATATTTTGTAGGAATATTTTATAATTGATCCGTCGTTAAATCCTGCATAAATGAAGTCGTCGAGGAAGAATAACGAGTTGACGGTGTTTGCGGATGACTTGAGTATTTGCACGGATTCGAGGCTTTTAAGATCTAAAGCGTAAATTGATCCAATGGTTGTTCCGTAGACTAGGAAGGATTTCAGGAGAGTGAATGATGTAGGGAGTGGGGTTCTAATAGTCAGCTTCTCTTTTAAGGAAGTTGAGTCAAGGACTTGAAGTTTGGTATTTGTGAGTTTGAAGATAAAGTTATTATTATTGAGAACTTTCATTATAAATGGGGTAATAGATTAGAAAAATTCCCGATTGAAAAATTAATGAATAGATTATAGACAGTTATGTATAAATATATAGACAATTTATAATCACATAGACATTTTGTATAAATATATAGACAAGTTGTATATAAATATATAGACAATGTATATAAATACATAGACAAGTTGTATATAAATATATAGACAATTTATACAGATACATAGACAATGTATATAAATATATAGACAATTTGTATAAATATATAGACAATTTGTATAAATATATAGACAATTTGTATGATAATTGTATAATGTGTAAATTTGTTATACAGTTATGTACCAATTTATTAGACAGTCAAAAGGAGTAGTATAATAAGGAGGAAATATATCAAAATGATATTTTAAATATTCACATGAAGGGATTAGCAAGTCTCAGTATAAAAGAAAAACCACGGAGGACGAAACAGGAATTTAAAAGAGAAGTAATAAACATCTTAAGGAGGAACAAAAAATACACTGGTGACCCAAATTATAAATATTTCGTCGGGGAATTAATAACTGGACTGGTCGAGGATTGTGACTGGTCGATTATAAACGAATGTATTAAGGATTTACAACGTATTAAGCGAAAGACCAAGGGAGATTAGCTCAGTGGGAGAGCATTAGACTGAAGATCTAAGGGTCCCGGGTTCAATCCCCGGATCTCCCAAATATTTTTAATACATTATACTAATTTGAAGATTTAAAATGCGGGGAAAATATATACAATTAGTTAGTACAGTTATTGCTTATAAAAATTTTAATTAATAAAATTGTCACTAATTTAGATTAAAAGACGCATTTTTATTAACTACTTTAAATACAAGTCAAGTTAAAAATAATATCATTTACCTGAAAATTCGAAACATTTAAGCTTGTTATTATAAAAATGTAGTGTACTTTCCTTTAGATCAAAAAATATTCTTAAGTGATCTTAATTTATATCTTATATTTAAGGTTATATTTACGATAAAGAAATATCTACAGAAACGTTAATTTAACAACTTTTTGATATGTAAATTTGTGAAATTCGTAATAACTTTTTTACATTATTATCAAATGACAGGCTTGATTATCATTTTTTTGAAATTGTTCAATTTCTTTTGCATAAATTAAATGTAACGTTCTATACATTTTAAAAGTATAAGTAAGGTAATTATTAAGCATAAAAGCATAAACAAATTTATCAGGCGATATAAAACTCAAAATTGGACAGAGTTTTGTACTTAGAATTCTACCCTAGATAGTATCCTAAGCACGTAATATTCACAGAAGATATAATATACTGCAAATTATCTTTTCAAACCCCTTTGACTTAAAATAATATTTTTACAAAATCCTTTGACTTAAAAACTTTTACCATCAAAAATGTCTAAGGGTTAAAATATTTCAGTTTTAGAAATATTAAGGGCTAAAAATGTCTAAGGTTAAAAATATTTCAGTTTTAAAAATGTCTAAGGGTTAAAAATAGTTCAGAGTTAACAACTTTTAAAGTCAAACGTGTGTAGGATTAAAAATATAACTTTATTTTACTCGATTTTACTAATGGCGATCTCAAATCTGCTCTGTATCTCGTTGAGTTTAATTCTGTCCTCTTCGTTGCTTATAAAGGAGACTGCTTGTCCTTCTGTCTCAAATCTTCCTGCTCTGCCTACTCTGTGCAAGTAAGTCTCTGGGGAGTCCGGCATATCATAATTAATTACAAAATTTACATCCTGTACATCAATCCCTCTCGACATTAAGTCTGTAGTGACCATCACTCTGTGCTCGTACTTCTTAAAACTGAGTAGTCTTTCCTTCCTCTCTTGTGCTTTGAGTCCGGCGTGTAGATCCATGGCGACAAGGCCTTTCTCCTTTAAGAAGGCGCAGATCTTCACAGGGAGGACTTTACTAGATGTAAATA
>CATOAI010000025.1:0-16481 GCA_951361185.1 Ochropacha duplaris
AAATCACGAATAACTTTGATATGTTTGACGGCTTACTATTTATATTCTTCTATTTAAATAAACCCATGTTTTCTGATAATACTTCTTGTAACAACAGTTTGGCGACAACGACAAACAAAAAAGTGTTTAGAAATAGTAGAGAAGACGACCCTGAAGCATTTATAGCATATGTAAAGGGTTGGGCTGCGGTAAGCAGCTGCGGGGAAGAAGGAAGAGTTTTTTTTTTCCGGGACCATTTAGCAGGAGAGGCGATGGTATGGGCAGAATCAGTCCCATGGAGTACAGGATTCGAAGAACTGTGCGGTTCCTTTTTAAGGAGGTTTAAAGGCAGAATGAGTAGTATACAACATATAAAGTCATTGGCAAAGAAGATGTATACGTCGGGCTCGTTTATGGCTTATCTGGACCAGATGATGAGACTGGCTGTTAAGGCAGGTCTGCCAGAAAATGTTCTGGTAACTTTTGTTTTGAATGGTCTTCCCGACGATATAGGGGGCTCACTATTAATGAACGTCCCTGGCGAATTGACTTGGCAATATATCTATAATGCTTGCGAAGGCCTTGATTGCAGTAACAGAAATAATTCTCAATCAGCTTATGGAAATATGTCTGGGAATGTTGCGATGGAGATCTGCAAAGTCGAAGGGGGTGTCAAGTGCTGGTACTGCGGTGCTAAAGGGCACGTAAAGAACAACTGTATCAAAAGAAAGAATGATAGGAAGAGGAGTGTTCGGGAAATTAGTGCTTTCGACAGCGACGAAAATGAAGGTGGTTTAAATAAAAATATTGAAGTCTGTCTTAATGTTCGTTCTTTATGTAATGTGAACAGCGGTGACCTTAATATCGCTGTTAACGTTGGGGAATACAATGTTAACGCTTTAGTAGACTCGGGAGCTTGGGTTAACTTAGTTAAGAGCAAATACGTACGTGGCAAAGAGCTGAAGCACGCACCCAAGTTGAAGTCTGCAAACGGGACTAGGATAAAAACCCTTGGAAGTATAAGATTAAACTTTAGAATCAACAAGAGGGAATACGAGGACGACTTTATAGTGACGGACGATGTCACTTCGGATATGATTATAGGGTTAGGGTTCTTAACAAAAGAGAAAGTACAGATAAAATTTGGTCCTAAGGTTGAGATTAAATGGGGGGCATCAGGAACACATGAAGCTGAGCTAGGAGAGCACACTATAGTCACAACGAGTGAGAAGCCAGTGGTAGGGCCCAACTACCGATTAGGGCGGGAAATGGAGAAAGAAGCAAATAAAATCATAGAGAAGTATTTAGCTGACGGTGTTATTAGGGAGTCCTCAAGTCCATGGAGAAGCCCAATTGTTCTTGCAAAGAAGAAGAATGGAGAATTCAGGCTTTGCGTGGATTATCGAAAGCTGAATGAAGTAACGGTAAAAGACTCGTACCCGATGCCTAGGGTCGATGACGTGTTGGATGCATTGCATGGCGCTCAAATATTTACGAAACTCGATGCACTTTCGGGTTACCATCAAATTAAAATGGCGGAGAAGGATATCGAGAAAACAGCATTTTCAAACGGATACGATCTGTACGAGTTTGTACGGATGCCATTTGGGTTGGTGAATGCACCCGCCACTTTCCAGAGGGCTATGAATAAGATACTTAGGCCGTGTCTAGGTAAGTTTGCTATGGTGTACATGGATGACGTTGTCATATACAGCAAGACGCCGGAAGAACACAAAGCCCATGTCGAGGAGGTTTTGGCTATGTTAGATAAAGCGGGGTTGCAACTCAACGAATCAAAGTGTGAGTACGGAAAGACAGAAATACAGATATTGGGACATGTAGTCAACGGACAGGGGGTCAGGATAGATCCTAATAGGACCAAGTCAATAGTAGAGCTTGAAATACCAAAATCGAGAAAGGATCTCGAGTCGTTTTTGGGTATGGTTAATTACTGTAGTAGGTTTCTGGATAATGCTACGGTAGACACGAGTTACCTGTACGGATTAATTAGAAAGGAGTCCTTAGTGGATTGGAGTACTGTCGTAAAGGAGACAAAATATCTAGAGGCTATAAAAGCAGTAAAGGATAGGATTGCGCAAACCGGCACGCTCGCTTTACCAAGTAGTGATGGCAGGTTCATACTTACTACGGATGCGTCAGATTTAGGCATCGGAGCGATTTTGTCTCAGAAGCAAGACGGGCGAGAAAGAATTATAAGCTACTTCTCGAAAGCGCATTCGAAAGCTGAGAAGAACTACTCCACGACTGAGAAAGAGCTACTGGCGGTAATAAAAGCAACAGATCATTTTAGGCACTATCTGTTGGGAAGGAATTTTTTATTAAAAACTGATCATAGTGCAATTAAATATTTATTTAAAAGTACAAATATGAAGGCGAAGTTTGCGAGATGGGCGTTGTACTTACAGGAATATGACATGGACATTGAACATGTGAAGGGATTAGACAATCCGAGTGATTGTCTAAGCCGCATGGGATGGCAGCAAACATACCTTGGAGAGATACAGGTTGAGGAAAGCGAAAAGGAACTACTTTGGAGTACTCACGAAAGGTTGGCCCATGGTTCGTCCAGAGCGATGGAGTACCATTTAAGAGATGAAGGGATTAACAATTTGTCGCAGAAGGTTTTGGAGGTAGTGAGAAAGTGCCTACCTTGTCAGAGATCTGGAGTACATTATAAAACTAAGAGTGTGATTGCGGTAAACAGCAAGGAGATTAATGAAATTTGGGAAATCGATTTAGTAGGGCCGTTGCCTAGGAGCGGAACGGGCTACCAATACTTGTTAACAGTGGTAGATCACTTCTCAAAAGTGGCGGACGTGAGGCCGCTGAGATCTAAAGAGGCGTACGAAGTTTGTCAGGAGTTGGTGAAAGTGGTAAAAAACAATGGTATTCCAAAGATAATAATTTCAGACAATGGGAGAGAATTTGCAAATAGCCGGATGAAGGAAATGGCAACCAAATTGGGTATAGAATGGAGACACGGAGCACCATACTCTCCAACGACAACAGGTTTGGTTGAACGATTTAATAGGACCTTTATGGAAAAACTCCGTAAAGTGTCAAACTTCGGGCAAATTGATTGGGTCTTATGCATCAGGAAAGCTCTGGATGGATACCTGGACTCACTGCATAGAGCGATTGGATGTAGTCCGAGGGAAATGCTTCTGAATAAGACCCCAAGGAATACTTTAAAAGCCTATGTTAAAAATTACAGAAAGACCTATTTAAAGAAGGGCAGTTGCAGGAAAGAAAATGAGATAGAAGTGGGGAACAGAGTTCTGTATCATCACCCGACAAAAAGAGAAAATAAACTAGCGGCCGACTACAATGCAAGCGGGGTAGTTACAGAGAAAAGGTTTGGCTCGGTAAATATCAGATTAGCGGATGGCCGTACCATTACATCAAGTCTTAAGAATGTAAAGAGGCTTTTCTAAGTGGGGAAGAGTGTTGGGTAACTGTCTGTAGACATCATCTATCTCAAATCACGAATAACTTTGATATGTTTGACGGCTTACTATTTATATTCTTCTATTTAAATAAACCCATGTTTTCTGATAATACTTCTTGTAACAACAGTAACCAATGGTAACCATTCATCATATTGATATATCGTGATGTGACCAATGACAAGTCATGTGAAACGATTGGTCACTCACATATATAAATAAAGTAAATCCAGTGAGCGGATGGCAATGGATAAGCTTGGCAAGCTGTCAAACATATACCCACGCAGAGCAGCGGGCGGGAGCGCCCCACTCCATGGCACAAAACTTAAATTTTTTTACTCCATATAAATGGGGTCTCACTTAACAATTAAGCAGAAAAATGACATTATAATGTACAAAAAATTACCCAAATACAAGTTAACCCGCTTTAAAAACGATTTTTGATGCCAAAATTAAGCAAGAAAGGGGTCTTACACCTTTAGAAATATTCGTTAACAATCATAATTATCGGAAATATAATTTATTATGATTACGACTTGCATTTTATGGGGTAGAAATTATTAGAATATTTATAGAAAAAGAGAAGAATTAATAAATGACTAATTGTCAATCATGATATGCAGAACGAGTACGCGGTTACGACATCCCCCTCGCTAAGATATTTTCTATTTTTCTAAATCATAAAAAGCAGTGACAGGCTACTAAACAAACTCAAACGCTCTACATTCTAGATTTGATCAAAAAAAATTTCCTCGTCTATTCTACTCTAAGTATCATCTCTTGTTATTCCGAAATTCCAGTCTTAAAACTGAAAAGGCTTCTTTGGCAGAAGCTGTGTGCATGCTGTCGGTAGCTAAGAAGTGTCCCGTTCATGCCTTGATGGGTGATCTTGTAAAACCCATGTCAGACTTTTGTAGTCTAAATTTCCTTCGTCGGGGAAGGTATAGTGCGAGTCAGCTGGAACATTGATGTGTAGGTTCCGAATCTGACTCCAATCTGGTCTCCGCAGAGACAAGCTCAGCCTCATGTGGGTCTGAGTATCCTTCGTCGGGAAAGGTTTAGTGCGCGGCTGTCGAGAACATTAAAATGTAAGTTCCGTAGCCGCAGCCATCTGAGAGACTGAAATGTCTCTGATATTGGAGTATCCTTCAACATAAAAGGTGTACAGTCGTCGGGTGATAATTGTTATCTCCGTATCCTGGAGCTACTCCTTGTTCTTTGTAGAACATTGTGGATCAGATTATGAGTATCCTTAACAGGAAGGGTGTACAGTCGTCGGGAGTGGTTGTTACTCCGTATCCTGCATCTACTCATCTGATCCTGGAGGGAGGTAAGAGTGGGGTATATCTTTGCTAGGGAAGATTTATAAGGAGGAGTGTATACTCCATAGAAGTAGGACGATGTCCTCACTTCCTCTCCCCCATCGTCTCTCCCTCCAATGATAAAATGCAAATCACATGTGTACTTAAGGCTTACCGCTTAAAGTATGTTACTCATTATGCCATTTGTCGTTGTCGCCATATCGGAAATATAATTTATTATGATTACGACTTGCATTTTATGGGGTAGAAATTATTAGAATATTTATAGAAAAAGAGAAGAATTAATAAATGACTAATTGTCAATCATGATATGCAGAACGAGTACGCGGTTACGACAATAATATTTCGTATAACTTTTTAAAAATAAAAATTATGAAAGGATCAGTAGCGGAAAATTAAGAGACTCCAACAGTATGGCTGAACATGCAAGATTCGAGAAGTACCTTAATTTCTTCTGATTAATTAAGTAGTAAGTCGCAAGATTTTGCTAAAAAGTTGAGCTTGGCTGACTTCAAATTATCAAATGGATATCATCAAGGTTCAAAAAAGAATTGGTGTTAAATCGTACAACTTAATTGGGTAGATGGCATCAGTGGACAATGAAGCATTTAAGCCTTTTCTATCACTTCTAAAAAATTTTGTTATATGCTATATGTTTAGCATTTAAAAAAGCGTCTCGAAATCCCGCTTACTTGGCACAATCCCGTCTAGTCGGCATAAATTTTCAAGATCAATCTTTTAAATTTTAAATAGGTGCCGATTATGAGGTCTTGACTGTATTTATAAAGTGTATATTAAGATTTACAATAAGATGAGGGTATTTAATAATTTGTTTGTTGACTATTCAATTTTTTGCCTCCTTATGTTAATAAATTCTTTATAAATGAGTTTATAAGTTCTTCCAAATTTATATTTTAATATAAGGTACATTATCGATTAATTAAATGTAAGAAAGAAAATTTCTTCTTTTTCTCTTAAGTTATATACAATATTTTGAGTTGTATTATATAGTGCGTAAATTTATACAGTGCATTCACCCTCCTTTTTTCTCTAGTTTTATACCTATGTTAAATTGTACTCACTCAATTAAATCTTTATTACGATGTTCCCCTTATCTTTATATCACTCTATTCGATATAACTTATCATTTTACACTACAAAAATTAATAAATCAAGAAGTTCATATATCTATATCTCTAACTGAGTCTCTTTTTATCTGAGAGAGAAATAAAACTTATTTTTTAATCATCAAGACATCTTTACAAAGATTTTTTTTATTTTATTCAGAGTGCCGGCTGTATAAACAGAATATTTGTAAAGCCAAAAGTGCTGCTATCAACTTTCTTCATTTTACATGAGTTTGCTAAAATGCACTTAAGTTTTCATTTAGCTACCATAAATCTCAATTAAGCTACTTTATCCACATTCTTACTCGGTATTTGCAATCCATTTATTATATGGCGGTTAAAATTTCGTTACTATTTATAATTTAAAAAATTTTGTTTAAATTCATCATACTGTAAAATTTTATGGATCTGTCATAAAATAATTAATTAAAAAATAAAACTTTGCTATTCATTAAAAAAATCCACAAGTAGCTTTAATATTTTATGAGATTAAATTATTAACCCTAACATGTTTATTCATCTCTTTTAACTTTCTTGACGTTATCATCCCTCATTATCTGATTTAACTTGTTCAGATTCAGAAGCTTCTTCGTCTTCCCCACTCCATTTAATTAAGAAAGTAGTGGACACTTGTGGGGAACCATAACTATTCATTTCAATATTCTTGCGATTAATTTTTGTAACCTCTAAATTCAAAGAAATCTCCCTCTTGGCCTTCATCGAAAACAGGCTTATTTAATTCGGCATTAATTTCACTAAATTCGGATGGTTTAACTTCCTCTTCGTCGTTGGCAGTTTCTTCCGCTTTTTGGGCTGCGCTTTTCAACCATGGCATCAGTAAAAGTTTTTGGTTTCTCTTCTTCATTTTGTTCTTCAATCAGTTCCTCCTCTTCACTATAACCGCTATCTTCTTCACCATCCTCATTTTCGTCTTCACCATCCTCATTTTCGTCTTCACCATCCTCATTTTCGTCTTCACCATCCTCATTTTCATCTTCTTCTTCATCCTCGACAATTAAATCTTCAAAATTATCATTTACATCCTCAACTTCTTCTTCTTCTTCATTATCCTCTTCGTGTTACTTCCACTTCTTCATTTAAAGTCCTCATTAGGAAGAAGCTTGTCATTAGGAATCCCGGGATAATAAACATCTACAATATACCCGACTCTCATAAACTGCTCATTCTCTATATTTACCAATAATAATAATAGAAGTGAGCCCGAATAACTGCTCATTAGGAATAACTTTAATATCGGGAGGCATCAGCTTCCAAGGGTAAATTTTAAATTACCCTTAGGGAATTGGATAAATTTCAGTCTCTGATAAAATTTGGTCCTCGCTTTCATTGCTTACATTTACAGTGTACAATAACGGTAAATATAACTTTATCCTCTAAATAATCCTTACAATGCATTTCTAACTCGAACTCGAGAGGGTCGAGTGCTTTACGAACTGTCTGTTTTAGATCGATTTTTTTTTAAAGTAAGAAAGTTCCATATGGTGATAAAATAATTATTTTTTTATAAAAAAGTCGGGGTCGAAAAATATAAAAAAAGAATAATTGATTTGTAACTGAAAAAAAAAAACAAGATTTCTTTTGATAGAGCTTTAAGCCAATTATAGCGATGCACAAACTTCAAACAAATTATTAATAATCCTAATAATATTCAAGAAGTGAAAAATTGTATCAAAGTTGCCTTTTTTGTAATAAATATCTCCATTAAATAAGAAACTTCTTTTGATTGTATAAATTTAAAGTCTTTACCAAATTATAGAAATATTTTGTAAGTTTAATTTTTGATTAAATTTAGCAAAATATGAAAAATGATCACAGCAATGCCCGTAGCCGCTCTCAAAATTAAATTTAAAAAAATGGCATAAATTTAATATTATAAAACTTCAGGTTTAAGCCAATATAAATTCTAAAATTGATTAAGAAAATGTATCATGGATCAAATCAAAGATAAAAGTTTAGAAAAAATGGCCTATACATCTAAAACTATATTATAAACAAATAAATTGGATGAGAAATTCAAAAAGTAATGACTCATTTAAATTTAGGAATCCATTTCAGAATCTAAATCTAAGATTAGTGTAGGAATGTCTATGTTGTCAACTATAATCATTGAGTCACCATGATATATTTGACAACTAAACGTATAAATAATTTTAACAAAATCCGAATATTAAGTTTTAACCATTAGAATTGTATTCGATTTTACTTTTAGAAGATATGAAATATGCAATTTCTAAGTTATTTAAAAATAATTAAAAATAAGAACGAGCATAATTTTTATCCCTTCACATTAGATGAGCAAATCATGCTACATTGAAAGATATTAAAAGTTGATTTGATCAGTAAATTTGGATGAGAAGTCTAGCCCAGATCAGAAATATATAATCGCCATACAGAGGATCAAGTTCATCTGGGAAAACTACCGTCTCAAAGATACTTCACAACATCTCTTACTAATAGAAATATTAATTTTCTATTAATAAATCTAGATAACTTTTATAAGACGGCTGACAACCCCGTTCAGGAAGATGAAAATTATGATTTCGATAATCCTGCTTCTTTAAACTGGGGAAGATTTTTGATGTTATCAAATCTATTAGAGATAATAATCCACGATACCAATTATACAATTCGTAGGAAAGATGTAACACAAAAAAGATATACAAGAAAATATCGAGAATCCATTTCCTCAGGTAATTATAGTAGAAGGTATATACCGCTTTTAATGTTGTAAACAAATTAAAGTTAATCTTAAGGAATTTGATGCTACGAATACAAGTAAAACCAATAGTCCAAGAATTAATTGAAGGAGAAGATGTTATCGGAGATATGAAAGTTTTGAAAATATTTTTGCCTCTTTGTAAAAATAAATTTAAATCTATTCGTACAGCAGCTAGAGATTTAAAAGTTAATAAACCACTGAATTGATAAACTCAAGATTTGAGACTATGATATGGCCAGATACACTTCGATGGGTGTATTCGGCTATAGAGTGTAGCGATATACACGTCGTACATGGAAATTTTAATACTAAAATGATAAAATCAAGTACTAGTAGCACTTTGTGAATACTTTACTGAAGATGGGGATATAAAAAATGAAACAAATTTGCCAGAATTTAATAATATTAAGTTAGATAATCCTAATGGTACAAATATAAATGAATCTCGTGATTTATATAAAAAAGAATTTAATGTCAAATGCTCTGGCGAGTGCCTTGATAGATTAATTCAAAACTTATTTTGACTGACGATTAAACTTTTTTTTATAGTGGGATAAGTCAAGAATTCTTTTAAATAACTTTTATATTAAAACCTGTCTAAATAAAGAATATAAAAATATAAACCAGAATCTATATAATTTATTAATATATTTTAATTAATTTATCTATTGATTAGTGTCTTCAATAGTTCGACCACAGGCGAATTGGTTTTTCTTGCTATTATGCTCGATTTTCAAGGCCGTATTTTCTTTTCTTTTGACACAATCTTCTAGAACAAGGCGATTCACCGAATTCAGCAGCGTAATTATCAATTAAATCATTTTTAATGACAGCTTCGCTACGTGTAAATATATGTGATTAAGCCTTTAAGAACTTTCTCGATACCCTCCTCATTATAATTTCCATGTTGTATCAGTTATATCATTAGAAATTTTATTTAAGTAGACAAATTTTTCAGTATCAGGCCAAATCATTGAATCAAATCTTCTTATAATATCTTCATAAGGCCTTTTTGGCTTTAATGTCTCTCGCAGTTCTAACTTTTTTAAATTTATCTTTACAAAGAGGTAAAAATATTTTAATGGTCTTAGTTTTTTCACTAAAATCTTCATTTGGTACCAGAATATTCGATACAGGTTTGAAAGTGTCATCAGCTTTTAGCTCGTCACAGTTAAACTTTAAATTACTAATACAGTTAAATGCGTATATTCCTTCAATAATAACCACATTTGGATTAGGATTATCAATGTACTCAATAGATTCTGTTATATTTTTATCTTTTCTTCGATTTAAAAATTGGCAATTTTAAATCTTTGTTTTTTTAAAGCTTTAATCAAATTGAATATTACGTCTCCGATCGTAAAGATTCGGGATGTATCGAAAATCATAATTTATATCTTCTTGGCCTGGATTATCGGCGGTTTTATAGAAATTATCCAGATTTATTAGGAATGTGTTGATTTTTTTATCTTTGAGGTTGATTCCTAATTTTGAGGCAAAAGTGGTTTTTCCTGAAGAACTTGCTCCTTGAATGGCGATGAAGTATAATTCGTCGTTAATGAATCTTTCACCGAATTTACTAGTTATAATAGCTAAGATCTTATTTAGTAAATCCATTTAAGGGGACAATTCTACTTTTTTTTATAAATAAAAAAAAATTAAAAACAATAAATACTTATATTAGTTTATCTTTCAATTATTTTATATAATTTATCATTATATGAATTTTCTAATTTACGTACTATGAGTTATTTTTTAATAATTAATAAATTCTGACAAAAATTTAAAATCTACTATTATTTTCAGAATTGATTACAAACATATTAAGTTGTAAATTAATTTTAAACAATATTTGATATATGTTACATATATTAGACAAAACAAAGTTACATTTTTAGAGAATGTTGAATAATTTTGTCGTAGGCATATTCTATGCTTACGATCAGATGTAATCCTTCCATCACTGATAATCATGGCATCTGTAATCTGATTTAAGTATATAAGCAAATACCCCTTTTTAGGGGTGGAAGTTTCCAATAAATAGTTTAACTACAACAAATTTATTCATCATTAATCATGATACAATTTTTAATATGCTTCAAATGATCGTAAATCTTTAGAGTATATTTTTTTTTATGAATGCAATTAAGATGTAATAATTAAAAAATATAACTTTCGTTTGAAATCTTATACAACTTTATTTGCTTTCAATAAAGCATATTTTCTTTTATAGTCCCCACAAAGCGCAAATTGTGTTGTCAGAAGCTTCAAAAAAATGCCCGTCTTGCACATCTATTTTTTTGCTTCGAAATGCAGTTAGATCAATTCTGTGTTTGTTTATCATAAGCCCCTAATTTTATATATATGTTTTATTTTTTATCTATAAATCCTTGGCTCTATTTTGGGGTTATAAAAATAACTCAATATACGTTAAATCTTATATCCAAATACATTTCATATCATTGACTCATTTTATACAACATCAGTTAATAAATATCCCAATTTTTATACTTTTATTCTCTTTTATACATTTATCATTTTCTACATTTCTCATTTTCTACATTTCTCATTTTCTACATTTCTCTTTTATACATTTCTCTTCTATACATTTCTCATTTTCTACATCTTTCATAAATTTTTTAAAATTTTTACCCCCCTAAAAATGGATTTAGTAAGTGCTTGCTTGATGTTTGAATATACAGAAACAAAAAAGACCCAGGACAACTATAGAAAGCTCTATACCGCCATCGGTGCATCTGTAGATGAAGATATCCTCTCTGCCTTTATAAATAAGACAGCTGACATGAAGATCGAAGAAATCTTAGAAAAAGGAAACAGCATCGTAGAATCCATTGCTTTACAAGTTGCCTCTTCACAACCACAGGCCGAGTCAAAGACACAGGAAGTCAAGAAGGAAGAAGTCAAAGAAGAAGAAGAGGAAGCTGTAGAGGTCAACTTATTTGGAGGAGATGATGATTTCTTTTAATAAATTCAATATTTAATAAAATTGAAAAAAAATAATTTCAACGTTTTATAAAAAAATCTAAATTTGTATATAAGTTTAAGATCAACATTAAAACTTGTATTTACAAATTAATTAAGACAAGTTATTTTTTTTGTAAATATTAATCCCTCTGCTATGGATTTACAGAAGTCGTTGATAATTTTAGATTATAATTTTAAAATAGACAACTCTAAAAAAGTGGCGCTTTTTGATTTGGACTCGACACTCTTGAAATTTTACCCAAATAAAGTCGAAGTATTCGAGTATATGTATCCCAGTGTCCCTTTAAAACTTAGAGATTTACACGAAAAAGGATTCAAACTTGTAATAGTGTCAAACCAGTCACTATTAGTAAAAAATAACGAAGTGGGGAAGATTAAACAGAAACTCGACACATTTATTTCCACTATTGGCCTCCCTTTTCTCATATTTCTTAGTATCGGGAAAGACAAGTTTAGGAAACCGTGTACGGGAATATTTGATTTACTAAAAGATACATATTTAAAATTTAGTCCCGACGAAATATTCTACGTCGGAGATGCCGCTGGTCCAAGACCGGGCTTTTACAGTGCCTACTCTGATATAAAATTTGCTTATAATTGCGGGATATCTTTTTATACCCCAGAACAATATTTTTTAAACAAGACTGAAAATATAGAATTTCCTGTTTTTGATGTGACGAAGTATGTGGACCAGACTTTTAATATTAAAAAGTCGAAATACATTTTTGTATACGGTGTACGGAAATACAGTGGTGTATCGACATTTATAAAGAAATATCTGCCTGATTATAAAATTAATACAACGAACTTATTGGAAATTAATAACGTATATGTCAATTGTAATAGTCTAAAACTCATAAAAAATGCGGAGAATGAAGCCCAATTCTACTTGCTGGACTACGAGAAGGATTTAATAACTTGGGCAAAGGGGTTTTTCTCAGTGAGTGGATCTTTTTATACCAAAAAATTCGTGCCTGTAAGGAAATCTATATTGGAATATCTAAAAGATAAAATGGAGAGAGTACCATTTATATACGACGAGAGTGAATTTACGGATGAGGAAAAGAAAATAGCGAGGATGCAGCTTTGTTAATAAAGAAAATGGGATATAAATTTTAGTAAAAAAATCCAATTATTTTTAATATAAAAAAAGTATATTAATTATATATCTTTTAATTTATAATTTATTGTTTTGAAAATATTAAACAGTTTTTTGGCTTAGAAATTTTTTCGAAATACCTGATTCGTTCTGCAACCGAAACACCTCTGAAACCAAGATCTGTTTTTTTTAAACTACCATATTTGACCTTCTCCGTCGGAATTTTCGACTTTTCCTTGACTTCATCTTGCGTTTTAGATTTACATAACTTCTTACTTAAAGGTTTAACCACCTTTTTCTCAGGGGTTGATTTTTCTACACTCTCTTGGTTAATTAAATTATTTTTCTCCTTATTTGATTTCTCTACACTCTCCTGGCTAATTATTTCTTCGTAAAATTCGGCCAGCATCTTGACTCTCCCTAAAGAACCCTTTTTACAAGTGCAGGCTACATCTTTAGACAAGTGCTCATAACAAATATCTTCAATGAAACTCGTTCTTGTATTAAATTTATTAAATAGGGTTGTACTCTCTTTCTTCATCTTTCTTACCATACTTTGTAAAGAATTGTTAATATAAATTAACAGTGACCAATAACATTAATTAAAAATAAAATCACATTGACCGAAAAACTTGAAAAATACATATACAACCCAATGAAAATAATATATACATAAAAAATGACCTTTTGACATAGAAAGTATTATTTTTGAAGCTGTAAACATTATTAATAATTTTTTTGAGATAGTAATCTAAAAAATAAAATTTTTGCGACCTTAAAAATTTAATTAGTGTCTCTAAGGACCATTAGTATTCAAATAAATTCTCTTTATTTATCTTAATGATGACATATGAAACATGTTAACAATTTCATCCTGCGATAAACAATTAGGTTTGATAATGATATGGATTTTATATATACACCTTGTCTTGGGAATAAACTGGGACTACAATAAAAGTACACAACAGAAGAATGGAAGCCCATCCTCTTTAGTAAACAGTAAAAATAAAGAATATTGTCAGGCCACTTATAAATTTCTAGGAAAAGTGCCAAATCACCATCTAGAAAAACTTATTGTAATATTTAGACATGGAGACAGAGTCCCGGTTAAAAATTTTAATAAAGAGTGGGAGAGTAAGAAGTGTATGGGGTGCGATTTTGATGGTAAGTCTATAAAAAATTGTAAAATTAAAAACTGCGAAATCGGGGAATTAACTATAAATGGGTTTAGTCAGGCCCAGTCTTTAGGGGATTTTATAAAAAACAATTACGCGAAACTTCTGTATCCAGATGGTATTTATAAGAAATCAATATCGTATCGAGTCACGAAAATCGGAAGAACGCATTCCACGTTAATGGGAGTTATGAAAAAATTTAATAATTTAGATAAATTAGAAAATATAAAAATGGTGCCTTCAAAAGACCCGCTACTAAAAATTAAAGACTGCGATTACCTCGAGAGACAGATGCAAACTGATATCAAAATTAGTGAAGATACTGAAGAAATATTTAGAGAGATGGATATTATCGACGGTAAGGATTTATCGTATATGGCCGACGAATTACGATGCGCAATGTGTAATAAAGTGAAGGTAGAAAAAGAAAATACTAATGATATATTTAATACCATCTTGGAGTTATCATCTAGTACATGGACAAAGCAGATGAACAATGTAAATCGGGATCTTAACTCTAAAAAACTTATATTCGGCCGATTTGCTAGTGAACTCGTCAACGAGTTACAAAACAAATCCATTTTAAATTTGATATCGGCGCACGACGGGTCTATAGCGATGATCTTGACGGCCTTAACGTCTCGAATACAGAATTGGCCGGCATACGCATCGGCGATATTTATTGAAGTTTGGTGCAATTCGGGTAAAAAGTTCGTACGATTAATTTACAACGACGAAAGAATAGATTTTGACGGGTTTAGCGAAGAGCTTATTCCGTTGGAAGATTTCATAGATTATATATTAAATTTAAAGATTGACGATAACCAAGTAGAGAGACTTTGCCGGAGTGGCGGAAATAAAGTTAGAGAGGGTATGAGTGGTTTATTATCCAAAGATGGGGTTAGTATTAATAATTACTTTTACCCAATATTTTAGTAAAAAAATTGAAGAAATAGAGAGTAAAAAAGTGAAAAAATAAATCGACACACAGAAAGAAAATATAATTAGATATAAAAAAATAAAATCAATCGACATACAGAAATGAAAATATAATCGGATATACAGAAATGAAAATATTCAAAATATACAGAAATTAATCGCTATATCGAAATGAAATAATTAGACATACAGAAATTTTAAAATCTAATTCGAAAAAAATAATAAAGAGTTTTGGCAGATTTTTAAGATACTAAATAATCCACAAAGATATTTATACTAAAACATTGTTATAAAAAAATAAATTCTAAGATTTAAATGTAATAAATCCATTCATTCAATTACAAATCGAATATTTAGCTTTTATTTTAATACTTCGTTTTTTTATTTTTTTTGTTTAAAAGCCCCAATATGAACAACGAAACAATCTTGGAAAATTATATGAAAGCCTTAAAAGCAAATGAGAATGTTTATAGCAACTTAAAAATGGAACAAGAAATTTATAAACAGACAAATAAACAATTTCTTAAATCCGAGAAAGATGTCAAAGCCCTGCAGACTATTGGTCATATAGTTGGAGAAGTTCTTAAAAAGATTACTGACGAGAGATTTATTGTTAAATCCAGCCAGGGCCCAAGATATGTTGTAGGATGTATGAAAAATATTGATAGAAGTTTACTGGAATCTGGTACCCGTGTCGCACTTGACATTACTACTTTGACGATCATGCTCGTTCTTCCGAGGGAAGTAGATCCCATGGTCTACAGTATGAGCGAAGATAAGCCAGTTGATATTGGTTTCGAATCAGTTGGTGGATTAAAACATCAGATTAGAGAGTTGAAGGAAGTAATAGAGCTGCCTATTAAAAATCCGGAGATATACAAGCGAGTTGGTATTAAAGCCCCCAAGGGAGTGCTTCTTTACGGGCCGCCCGGAACAGGAAAGACTCTTCTGGCTAGAGCCACTGCGGCGACAATGGATTGTAATTTCTTAAAGGTGGTTGCTTCAGCCTTAATCGAGAAATATATCGGTGAGTCGAGTAGAATGATTCGAGAGATGTTCGCTTATGCCAGAGAAAAAGCGCCGTGTATCATTTTCTTAGATGAAATCGACGCCATCGGTGGGAAGAGATCTTCAAATTCCAGCTCGTCGGATCGAGAAGTCCAAAGAACCTTGATGGAATTACTAAATCAGTTGGACGGATTTAAAGAATTGGACAATGTGAAAGTTATTATGGCGACTAATCGACCCGATATTCTAGATCCTGCGTTATTGAGACCGGGAAGACTGGATAGGAAAATAGAGATCCCACTTCCCAACGAACAAGGCCGAAGAGAAATCTTAAGAATCCACAGCCAGGATATGGAAATTATGGGAGAAATTGATTATGACATTTTAGTAAAACTGACTTTGGATTTTAACGGTGCCGATTTAAGAAATGTCAGTACAGAAGCCGGAATGATGGCAATCAGGGAGGATAGAGATTACGCCATACAAGAAGATTTCGTAAAAGCCGCCCGTAAAATAGCAGAATCTAAAAAATTGGAGACTAAGATGGATTATAAAAAGAAATAAACGAATATCGCTGTATACGAAAAAACACAAAAAATTATTTTTGACTTAAAAAAAT
>OX592721.1:0-15221 GCA_951361185.1 Ochropacha duplaris
ATTTAAATAGCTTATAAATAGAGCATAATATTGAAGATATTAAGGAGATTATTTAATCTTTAGATATTTAAAAAAATATTTTATTTTATTTTTACAATGAAAATGTAATGTTTTATTTAAACTATATAAATAAGAAATATTAATGGAATTAAACCACTAAAAATTAAGTTAGCAGCTTAATTTTAATCTCTATATTTCTAATTAAATTTTTAATTGGAATTATTATTCAATTTTATCATTAACAGTGATATACCTCTACTTTGGTTTCAATTAATTTAAATAAGGAGTAATTAACTCTATCTTTTAAGTCGAAATTAAATGCAAAATATTGCTTCTTATTTAAGATAAATTGATATTTCAATATTTTTTGAATGCAAATCAAATGTTTTATTTAAACTATAATCCTTATATATATATATATATAATTTTTAATTTAATTTGTTCAATTTAATATATTTTGATTTCATTCATGATATAATCCAATTAATAAAATAATAAAAAAAAAAAAACTAATTTTTCTTCAAGTAATAAAATTTACTATTTTAAATAAAGGAATTAATGGGAAAATTAAAGCAATTTCAATATCAAAAATTAAAAAAATTACAGTAATTAAAAAAAAATGAAGTGAAAAAGGAATTCGTGCTGAAGATTTTGGGTCAAATCCACACTCAAATGGTGATGATTTTTCACGGTCTGTAAAAGATTTTTTAGATAAAATAATAGAAATAAATATTATAATATTAGAAATTAATATAATTATAATTGAAGTTGATATTAATAAAATAATTATTTATATTAAATAAAATTAAACTTTTTGATTGGAAGTCAAATATACTAAATATATTATATAAATAATTAATTTCCTCATCAATAAATAGAAATATAAAGAAATAATCAAACTACGTCTACAAAATGTCAATATCAAGCTGCTGCTTCAAATCCGAAATGATGATTACTAGAAAAATGATTATTTAAATGACGAACTAAACAAATTAAAAGAAATATAGTTCCAATTATAACATGAATACCATGGAATCCAGTTGCCATAAAAAAAGTTGATCCATAAATTCTATCTGCAATAGAAAAAGGTGCTTCTAAGTATTCATATGCTTGTAAAATTGTAAAGTAAATTCCTAATGTAATAGTAATAAATAATCTTTGAGTAGTTTGAGAATAATTATTTTCTATTAATGCATGGTGAGCTCAAGTTACTGTAACACCTGATCTAATTAAGATAATAGTATTTAATAATGGAATTTGAAAGGGGTTAAATGGGGTAATATTTATTGGAGGTCATATGGCTCCAATTTCAATATTAGGGGATAATCTTCTATGAAAAAATGCTCAAAAAAAAGATAAAAAAAAAAAAACTTCAGAAATAATAAATAAAATTATTCCTCATCGAAGTCCTTTTGTTACTAAAATTGTATGCTTACCTTGAAGAGTCCCCTCACGGCAAACATCTCGTCATCATTGGAATATAGTTAGAATAATAATAATATATCCTAAAATAAGTAAATTTATATTAAAATTATGGAATCATTTAACTATACCTGTTACTAAAGTTATAGTTCCAATAGCTCCTGTTAAAGGTCAAGGGCTAAAATCTACTAAGTGAAATGGATGATAATTTAAATTGGTTTTCATTAATTAACTTCACTAGAATAAAGGGTTCTTAAAATAGCAATTACATAAGATTGAATAATAGCAACTGCTGATTCTAAAATTAATAAAAGAATTTGAATTAAAACTAAGAAAATAACTATATAATAAGGTATATTAGTTCCTGTTCCTCTTAATAGAGTTATTAATAAATGTCCCGCAATTATATTAGCAGTAAGACGAACGGCTAAAGTTCCTGGTCGAATAATATTACTAATAGTTTCAATTAATACTATAAAAGGTATAAGAACACTTGGAGTTCCTTGAGGAATTATATGACTAAATATATGTTGTGAATTATTAATTCATCCGTATAACATAAATCTTAATCATAGAGGTAAAGAAATTGATAATGAAAGAGTTAAATGACTAGTTCTAGTAAAAATATAGGGAATAAACCTAAGAAATTATTAAATAAAATAAATGAAAATAAAGAAATAAAAATAAAAGTTGAACCATTAAAATAATTATTTTTTAATAAGGTTTTAAATTCATTATGAAGTTTATTAAGAATAAAATTTCAAAAATAATAATGACGATTAGGAAATATTCAAAATGAGTATGGAATGAATATTAAACCTAATAAAGTTCTAATTCAATTAATAGATAAATTAAATAAATTTGTTGAAGGATCAAAAATTGAAAATAAGTTACTTATCATTTTCAACTTAAATTTTTTATTTTAATTTTATTTAAATTATTATTTGAATTATTAATATTTATATTAATAATATAATAATTTATAATAATAAATATAATAAAAATACAAATAAAAAAAAAGAAAGAAATTAATCAATTAATTGGTATTATTTGTGGGATAAAAGAATATTATTTATATAATAATTTAAATTTGACATATTTATGTTATAAATTTAACTAATTCTTTATTCATTAGAAGTAAATGCTAATTTACTATAAAATGGTTTAAGAGACCAGTACTTGCTTTCAGTCATCTAATGAAGAATAATTATTAATTCAATTAATAAAGTTTTTAATTGAAATTCTTTCAATTACAATAGGTATGAATCTATGATTTGCCCCACAAATTTCAGAACATTGTCCATAAAATATACCTGGTCGGTTTATAAAAAAATTAGTTTGATTAAGACGTCCAGGATTAGCATCTACCTTTACTCCTAAGGATGGAATTGTTCATGAATGAATAACATCTGTAGCAGTAATTATAATACGAATTTGATTATTTATTGGTAAAACAATTCGGTTATCTACATCTAATAGACGAAAACTATTTGATGATAATTCATTTGATGGGATTATATAAGAATCAAATTCAATATTATTAAAATCTGAGTATTCATAACTTCAATATCATTGATGACCAATTGATTTTAATGTAATTAAAGGATTATTAAGTTCATCTAATAAATAAAGTAAACGTAATGAAGGTAAAGCAATAAAAATTAATGTAATAGCTGGTAAAATTGTTCAAATTAATTCAATTATTTGATTTTCTAATAAAAATCGATTAATATATTTATTGTATAATAAATTTATTATTAAATATCCAACTAAAATGGTGATTATAATTAAAATAATTAGTGTATGATCATGAAAAAAAATGATTTGTTCTATTAAAGGGGAAGCTCCATTTTGTAAATTAAGATTAGATCATGTTGCCATTTCTAAAAAAAGGATAATCCTTTATTTATGGGGTTTAAATCCATTACATATAATCTGCCATATTAGAAATTACTTAAAATTGGAAGTTCATGATAAGAATGTTCTGCTGGAGGTAAATTTTGGTATCATTCAATTGATGAGGATATATTTAAACTAAATAAAGAAATACGTTGATTAATTATAGATTCTCAAATAATAATTAAAATTAATATAACTGCTATTAAAGAAATGTAAGATCCTAATGATGAAATAATATTTCATGAAATATAAGAATCTGGATAATCTGAATATCGTCGAGGTATACCTGCTAAACCAAGAAAATGTTGGGGGAAAAAGGTTAAATTTACACCAATAAATATAATAAAAAATTGAATTTTTAAAAGATATGGATTTAAAGATAATCCTGTAAATAGAGGATATCAATGAACAAATCCTGCTATAATGGCAAATACTGCTCCTATAGATAAAACATAGTGAAAATGAGCCACAACATAATATGTATCATGAAGAGTAATATCAATTGAAGAATTAGCTAATACTACACCAGTTAATCCTCCTACAGTAAATAAAAAAACAAATCCTAATCTTCATAAGATAGAAGGTCTATAATTAATTTGAGTTCCATGTAAAGTTGCTAATCAACTAAAAATTTTAATACCTGTTGGTACTGCAATAATTATTGTAGCTGATGTAAAATATGCTCGGGTATCAATATCTATACCAACTGTAAATATATGATGAGCTCAAACAATAAATCCTAATAACCCAATTGCTATTATAGCATAAATTATTCCTAAACATCCAAAAGTTTCCTTTTTTCCTCTTTCTTGAGAAATAATATGAGAAATTATCCCAAATCCAGGTAAAATTAAAATATAAACTTCTGGATGTCCAAAAAATCAAAATAAATGTTGATATAAAATAGGATCTCCTCCTCCAGCAGGATCAAAAAATGATGTATTTAAATTTCGGTCAGTTAAAAGTATAGTAATAGCTCCAGCTAAAACAGGTAAAGATAATAATAAAAGAAATGCTGTAATTCCTACAGCTCAAACAAATAATGGTATTTGATCAAATGATATATTATTTAATCGTATATTAATAATAGTTGTAATAAAATTAATAGCTCCTAAAATTGATGAAATTCCTGCTAAATGAAGAGAAAAAATAGCTAAATCTACTGATCTTCCTCCATGAGCAATATTAGATGAAAGAGGAGGGTAGACTGTTCATCCAGTCCCTGCTCCATTTTCTACGATTCTTCTTGAAATTAATAATGTTAATGAAGGGGGTAATATTCAAAATCTTATATTATTTATACGAGGGAAAGCTATATCAGGAGCACCTAATATTAAAGGAACTAATCAATTTCCAAATCCTCCAATTATAATAGGTATAACTATAAAAAAAATTATAATAAAAGCATGAGCAGTTACAATAGTATTGTAAATTTGATCATCTCCAATTAAAGAACCTGGGTTACCTAATTCAGCTCGAATTAATAAACTTAAAGAGGTTCCAACTATTCCAGCTCAAATTCCAAAAATAAAATATAATGTACCAATATCTTTATGATTTGTTGAATAAAGTCATTTTCGCTAATAAAATGGCTGAGTTTAAGCGATAAATTGTAAATTTATTAACGAGAAATTTCTCTTTTATTAAGTCTTATAGTCAAGTAAATATGATATAAAATTGCAAATTTTAAGGGGTACATAAATACTAAGGCTTAAAGAAATTTCTTTATTTATAATTTTGAAGATTATTAGTTTATTTAACTTAAAACCTTAAATTTAAATAAAAAAAAAAGTTCTTAAAATTATACCTGAAATAGAAATTATTGAGATTATATTAGTAATTATTATTAAATTATTTTTTACATTAATTTTAAATCATTTTAATTTAATATAATTAAATATAAAAGAACTATATAAAATTCGAATATAAAAAAATAAAATAATTAATCTTATTATAATAAAAATAAAAGATAAAATATATAATTTATTTATAATTAAAAAGTTAATAATAATTCATTTTGGGAAAAATCCAATAAAAGGAGGTAAACCTCCTAAAGATAAAAAATTAATTAATAAATTAATTTTAATAATATAATTTATATTACTAATAAATAATTGATTAATAAAAAATATATTTAAATTATAAAATATGAAACATATAATACTAATTAAAAATGAATATATAAGAAAATAAAATAATCATAAATTTTCTCTAATTAATATAGCTATTATTATTCATCTTAAATTATTAATTGATGAAAAAGCTATTAATTTTCGTAAAGAAGTTTGATTTAATCCTCTAATTGCTCTAACAATAATATTAATTATAATTATTATAATTAAAAAATTTTTATTTACATAATAAGACAATAAAATTATGGGGGTAATTTTTTGTCAAGTTATTAAGATAAAATTATTAAATCAGGATAATCCTTCAATAATATTAGGATATCAAAAATGGAATGGAGCTGATCCTATTTTTATTAATATTGTAGAATTAATTATAATAGAAATTAAATTATTAATTTCAAAATTTTTAAAAAAAATTATTTTTAATAAAATTGAAAATAAAAAATTAATTGAAGCAATAGATTGAATTAAAAAATATTTTAACGAAGCTTCTGAAGATAAAAGATTTGATAAGTTAGAAATTAGGGGGATAAATCTTAGTAAATTAATCTCTAACCCAATTCAACATCCTAATCAAGAATTTGATGAAATAGAAATTATTGTACTAAAAAATAAAATGAATAAGAAAAATATTTTATTAGAATTTAATATAAAAAAAATAAAAAATAGAGAATATATCTCTTAAAAGAATTTTAAATTCATTTATATTTATATATTTTAGTGTAAGATGCACAATAATTTTTGATGTTATTAGTTATAGTTTGATTCTATAAAATATAATAAAGGTAGATAATCTACTTAATTTATCCTATCAGAATAATCCTTTAATCAGGCACTTTATTTTTAAAAAAAAGGGATTTCCTTTATATTTGGGGTATGAACCCAAAAGCTTAATTTAGCTTATTTTTAATTATTATTATAAGTAAAATTATTAACTACGGGTTTAAATATAATTTAAATTAAATATAACTTATTATTTATATATATATATATATTAAATATTTAATATTAAATTATATTTATAATATATATATTAATTAAATATATAATATTATTCATAAAAATTAAGAATATTAAAATATATATGGCAAGTATAATTTTTAATATGCATATTACAAAAAAAAAAATAAGAGAATATTAAAATTGGTATTTAATATTTATTAAGAATAAAATATATAAAATATATTAATATAAAAAAAAAAAAAAAAAATCTATTCAAAAAATTATATATATATAAATAAATTTTTTATGGTTGATTAATTTTATTATTAATTTATTTTACATATAAATTTTAGTGTATATATTTAATTATTTTAATAATATTTAATTATTTTACGTAGTAATTAGTATTAAAAATTTAAGAAATTAAGATTTAGTAATATTAAAATTAATAACAAATTTTGTGCCAGCAGTTGCGGTTATACAAAAATTAAATTAAATTTTATTAGTAATTAATAAATAAATTTATAAATAATTAAAATTTTAAATTATTAAGTGAAATTTTAATTTAATTAAAATTTATATTAATTGTTATGATTTAATAAATTTTTTTTTAAACTAGGATTAGATACCCTATTATTAAAAATTTAAATTAAAATACTAAAATAGTAAATAATTATTTATTGAAACTTAAATAATTTGGCGGTATTTTAGTTCATTTAGAGGAATCTGTTTAATAATTGATAATCCACGAATAAATTTACTTTATTTATAAAGTTTGTATATCGTTGTTAAAAAAATATTTTTTAATAATTATTAATATTTTAAAATTTTTATTAAAATTTAAATCAGATCAAGATGCAGCTTATAATAAAGAATATAATGGATTACAATAAATTTATTTAATATGAATATTAATTTGTAAAAATTAATTGAAAGTGGATTTAAATGTAATTTTATTTAATTTTATAAAATGATTAATAATTAAAATATGTACATATTGCCCGTCGCTTTCATTAATAAATTGGAATAAGTCGTAACAAAGTAGAGGTACTGGAAAGTGTTTCTAGAAAGAACAAATTAGAGCTTGATTAAAAAGTATTTCATTTACATTGAAAAGATATTAAATATTAATTAATTTGAAAGCAAACAATTAATAAAAATATAAATAATAAAAAAAATTTTAATTTAAAATAATATAATGGGGGTTATAGTATTTTGATAGAATAAATTTTTTAATTTATAGTTAATTAGTATTGTAAAAGAATTTTGAAATATAATGAAAATATATTTATATTAAAGTAATTTTAATTTAGTGTATCTTGTGTATCAGAGTTTATTAATAATTTTATTTTTATAAATATTTCTCGAATTTAAAAGAGATAAATAATTATAAAAGTTATTGTTGCATAAATATTTTTAATAATTATTTTGAAATGAAATGTTAATCGTTTTTAAATATATCTAGTTTTTTTAGAAAAAAATTTAATTTTAAATTTAATATAAAATTAATTAATTAATTAATTAATTTTATATTAAATTTAATATTTTAAGGGATAAGCTTTAAATTAAATTTTTATAATTATAAATTAAAAATATTAAAAATTTTATGATTTATATTGTTAATAAATTATATTTTATTATAAATAATTTTAATTTAAAATAAAATTTAATAAAAATTTAAAATTTTATAAAAAAATAATTATTAATAAATAATAATTAGATATAATGATAAAATTAGTAAATTTAGATTAATTAAATATATAAGATTTATTATAAGTTAATTAAAAGGAATTCGGCAAAAATTTATATTCACTTGTTTATCAAAAACATGTCTTTTTGTAAATAATTTAAAGTCTAATCTGCCCACTGATAATTATTAAAGGGCTGCAGTATATTGACTGTACAAAGGTAGCATAATCATTAGTCTCTTAATTGGTGACTTGTATGAAGGATTGGATGAGATATAAGCTGTCTCTTAATTATATAATTGAATTTAATTTTTTATTTAAAAAGTTAAAATAAATTAAAAAGACGAGAAGACCCTATAGAGTTTTATAATTAATTTAATTGAAATTATATATTAATTAATAAATTAAAATTAAATTAATTATTTTGTTGGGGTGATAGAAAAATATATAAAACTTTTTATTTTAATTAACATATATAAGTGAATTTATGATCCATTAATAATGATTATAAGAAAAAATTACCTTAGGGATAACAGCGTAATTTTTTTTTTTAGTTCATATAAGAAAAAGAGTTTGCGACCTCGATGTTGGATTAAGATAAAATTTAAATGCAAAAGTTTAAAGTTTTTGATCTGTTCGATCATTAAAATCTTACATGATCTGAGTTCAAACCGGTGTAAGCCAGGTTGGTTTCTATCTTTTAATAATTAAAATATTTTAGTACGAAAGGATCAAATATTTAAATTAAATTTATAATTTTTGAATTTTATTAAATTTATTATAAACTATTTTGGCAGAAAAAATGTAATGGTTTTAGAAGTCATAAATATATAATTTAATTATATAAATAGTAAATGATATTTAATGATATTATTTTAATTTATTTAGGAATATTAATTTTAATTGTAGGAGTAATAGTTGGAGTTGCTTTTTTAACATTACTAGAACGTAAAGTTTTAGGTTATATTCAAATTCGTAAAGGTCCTAATAAAGTTGGATTTATAGGAATTTTACAACCTTTTTCTGATGCTATTAAATTATTTACTAAAGAACAAACTTATCCTATATTTTCTAATTATTTAGTATATTATTTTTCTCCTGTAATTAGATTTATATTATCTTTAATAATTTGAATATTAATTCCTTATTATTTTAATTTAATTAGATTTAATTTAGGAATTTTATTTTTTCTTTGCTGTACAAGTTTAGGGGTTTATACTGTAATAATTTCTGGTTGATCCTCTAATTCTAATTATGCTTTATTAGGGGGATTACGGGCTGTCGCTCAAACAATTTCTTATGAAGTTAGATTAGCTCTAATTTTTTTATCTAGAATTGTAATAATTATAGATTTTAATTTTTTAAGTTTTTTTAATTATCAAAATTTAATTTGATTTATATTTATTATATTTCCTTTAGGTTTATGTTGACTTTCTTCAAGAATGGCTGAAACTAATCGAACACCTTTTGATTTTGCTGAAGGGGAAAGAGAATTAGTTTCAGGGTTTAATATTGAATATAGAAGAGGAGGGTTTGCTTTAATTTTTTTAGCAGAATATTCTAGAATTTTATTTATAAGTTTATTATTTGTATTAGTATATTTAGGAGGTTATAATTTAAATTTAATTTTTTATTTAAAATTAGTATTTATTTCTTTTGTATTTATTTGAGTTCGTGGTACTTTACCGCGTTATCGTTATGATAAATTAATATATTTATCTTGAAAAAGATATCTTCCTATTTCTTTAAATTTTTTAATATTTTATGTAGGCTTAAAAATTTTTTTAATATAATTAATATTTTTAGTATAAATTAATAGAATATTTATTCTTTCTTAAGTTTTCAAAACAAATGCTTTAAACAAGCTCATTAATTAATTAATTAAATAATAATTTATCTCAATATTTACTAATTAAAGGGTTTATAATAAAATAAGAGAAGTAAAAAAATGTAAGTAATTGTCCTGTTAAAATATAAGGATCTTCTACAGGTCGTGCTCCAATTCAAGTTAATAAAATAATAATTGTTAATAAAAATCAAAATATAATTTGATTTAAAGGATAAAATTGAATACCTTGAATTTTTTTATTAAATGTTAATGGAAGAATAATTAAAATTAAAATAGATATTACTAAAGCAATTACTCCTCCTAATTTATTAGGAATAGATCGTAAAATTGCATAAGCAAATAAAAAATATCATTCAGGTTGAATATGAACTGGGGTTACTAAAGGATTAGCAGGAATGAAATTATCAGGGTCTCCTAATAAATAAGGATTAGTTAAGGTTAAAATTGTTAATAAAAATAATAAAATAATGAATCCAATTAAATCTTTAAATGTAAAAAATGGATGGAAAGGAATTTTATCTAAATTACTATTTAATCCTAATGGATTATTAGAACCTGTTTGGTGTAAAAATAATAAATGAATTATTGTAGTTATTAAAATAATAAATGGTAGTAAAAAATGAAATGTATAAAATCGAGTTAATGTTGCATTATCAACTGCAAACCCTCCTCAAATTCAATTTACTAATATATTACCTAAATAAGGAATAGCAGAAAGAAGATTAGTAATAACTGTTGCACCTCAAAATGATATTTGACCTCATGGAAGAACATATCCTATAAATGCTGTTGCTATTAATAAAAATAAAATAATAACTCCAACTATTCAAGTATGTTTTAAATTAAAAGATTCATAATATATTCCTCGTCCAATATGTAAGTAAATACAAATAAAAAAGAAAGAAGCTCCATTTGCGTGTATAGTACGAATTAATCACCCATAATTCACATTTCGACAGATATAATTTACTCTATAAAATGCTAATTCAATATTTGCTGTGTAATATATGGTTAAAAATAATCCAGTTACAATTTGAATAATTAAACATAAAGCAAGTAATGATCCAAAATTTCATCAAGCTCTAATATTAGAGGGGGTAGGTAAATCTACTAAAGATCCATTTATAATTTTAATAATAGGATGATTTTTTCGAATAGGTTTAAATTGGTTTATCATTAATATAATTAATTAGTTGAGGATCGTAAAGGTCCATAAAAAATATTTGTAATTTTTACTACAGCAATTAGAGTAATAAATAAATAAATAATTATTAGTATTATTATTAAAAATGTTTGATTATTATATAATTTATTTAAATTAATTTTATTTTCGTTGTTAATAAATAATAAATTAAAATAATTATTTATTTCTAAATTATTAATTAAATTTATTCATTTTAAATTATAATAAAAAATAATTTGTATAATAATAATTAATAAAAAAATTATTATAAAACTAATTTTTATATTAAATGAAATATTAAAAAGTTCATTTGATGCAATTCTTGATACATAAATAAATAAAACTAATAATCCCCCTAAAAAAGTTAAAAATAGAATATATGAAAATCAGTATGTTTTAATTATTATTCCAGTTAATAAACAAGTTAATAATGTTTGTAATAGTAATATGAATCCTATAGATAAAGGATGATTTAAAAAAAATATTATAAAAGAAATTATAATTAATCATATAGAAAGAAATATTTTAGTTATATCAAAGAATAGTTTATTTAAAATAATAATTTTGGAGATTATAGATAAAGAATTTCTTTTTCTTTGAAGTTTTTAAAGAATTAATCTTATTTTTGATTTACAAGACCAATGTTTTATTTTAAACTATAAAAACTAATGATAGTTGTAAACATAATATTAGTTTCTTTTATTATATTTATTTTAGGAAATATAATTTTTGTTTCTAAACATAAACATTTATTAATTGTTTTATTAAGATTAGAATTTATTGTTTTAAGAATTTTTTTTTTAATATTATTATATTTTATAATAATTGATTATGATATATATATATTAATAGTTTTTTTAGTTTTTTCTGTTTGTGAAGGTGCTTTAGGCTTATCTATTTTAATTTCTATAATTCGCACTCATGGTAATGATTATTTTCAAAGTTTTAATTTATTATAATGATAAAATTTTTATTTATAATTATTTTTATAATTCCTTTATGTTTTATACAAAAAATATTTTGAATGGTTCAAATATTAATAATATTAATAATATTTATATTTATAAATTTAACAGTTATTATTAATAATTTTTGTAATTTAAGATATATATATTCATGCGATATAATTTCATTTGGTTTAATTTTGTTAAGAATTTGAATTTGTATATTAATAATTATAGCTAGTGAAAATTTATTAAAAATTAATTTTTATGTTAATTTTTTTATATTTAATGTTATTTTTTTATTAATTATACTATATATAACTTTTAGTGTTATAAATTTATTTATGTTTTATTTATTTTTTGAAGGAAGATTAATTCCTACTTTAATATTAATTATTGGTTGAGGTTATCAGCCTGAACGTATTCAAGCTGGTATATATTTATTATTTTATACTTTATTTGCTTCTTTACCTTTATTATTAGGAATTTTTTATATTTTTAAAGAAGAAAATTTTATAATAATTTATTTTTTAAAATTTTTAAATTTAAATTTATATTTATTATATTTTAGAATAATTATAGCTTTTTTAGTTAAGATACCAATATATTTTGTTCATTTATGATTACCTAAGGCTCATGTTGAAGCCCCTGTATCGGGGTCTATAATTTTAGCTGGTATTATATTAAAATTAGGAGGTTATGGGTTGTTACGTGTAATAATTTTTTTACAAATAGTTGGATTTAAGTTAAATTTTATTTGGGTGATTTTAAGATTAGTAGGTGGATTTTATATTAGATTAAAATGTTTTTCTCAAATTGATATTAAATCTTTAATTGCTTATTCTTCTGTTGCTCATATAAGAATTGTTATTAGAGGGATCATAACAATAAATTATTGAGGATTTATAGGTTCTTATATTTTAATAATTGGACATGGTTTATGTTCTTCAGGTATATTCTGTTTAGCTAATATTAATTATGAACGTTTACATAGACGAAGTTTATATATTAATAAGGGTATAATAAGATTTATACCTTCTATAAGATTATGATGATTTTTATTAATGTCTTCAAATATAGCGGCTCCTCCTAGTTTAAATTTAGTAGGTGAAATTAGATTAATTAATAGATTATTAGGTTGATCTTGAGTTTCTATAATTATATTAATATTAATTTCTTTTTTTAGAGCAGGTTATAGATTATATTTATATTCATTTACTCAACATGGAAAATATTATATAGGAATTTATAGTTATTATATGGGAGTTTCTCGAGAATATTTAATATTAATATTACATTGATTACCTTTAAATATTATAATTATAAAGGTTGATTATAGAATAATTTGATTTTATTTAAATAATTTAATAAAAATATTGATTTGTGGTGTCAAAAATATGATTTAATATCATTTTAAATTATAAATAATCAAAAATATTCTATTTGTTTTATTTCTTTTTTTTTTTTAATAATATTTAGATTAATTAATTTCATTTTTTTAATCTATTTTATTATAAATAATATAGTTTTATTTTTAGAATGAGAAATTATTTCATTTAATTCAACTATAATTATTATATCTATTTTATTAGATTGAATATCTTTATTATTTATAAGATTTGTTAGTTTAATTTCTTCTGTTGTTATTTTTTATAGAAAAAGTTATATAAGATCAGAATTAAATTTAAATCGATTTATTATTTTAGTTTTATTATTTGTATTTTCAATAATTTTATTAATTATTAGTCCTAATATTATTAGAATTTTATTAGGATGAGATGGTTTAGGTTTAGTTTCTTATTGTTTAGTTATTTATTATCAAAATTTAAAATCTTATAATGCTGGGATATTAACTGCTTTATCTAATCGTATTGGAGATGTTTTTATTTTAATAGTAATTTCTTGAATATTAAATTATGGAAGATGAAATTATATTTTTTATTTAAATTTTATAAATAATGATTATATTATAGAAATTATCAGATATATAATTATTTTAGCTGCTATAACTAAAAGAGCTCAAATTCCTTTTAGATCTTGACTACCTGCTGCTATAGCAGCTCCAACTCCTGTTTCGGCATTAGTACATTCATCTACCTTAGTTACTGCAGGTGTTTATTTATTAATTCGTTTTAATAGAATATTAATTGATATATTTTTTATAAAAATTTTATTATTAATTTCAGGATTAACTATATTTATAGCGGGTATTTCTGCTAATTATGAGTTTGATTTAAAAAAAATTATTGCTTTATCTACTTTAAGACAATTAGGTTTAATAATAAGAATTTTAAGAATAGGTTTACCTGATTTGGCTTTTTTTCATTTATTAACTCATGCCATATTTAAGGCTTTATTATTTATATGTGCGGGAGTTATTATTCATATAATAAATGATATTCAAGATATTCGGTTTATAGGAGGTATTAGAATATATATCCCATTAACTTCTTTATGTATAAATATTTCTAATATAGCATTGTGTGGAATTCCTTTTTTAGCAGGGTTTTATTCTAAGGATTTAGTTTTAGAAATAGTAAGTTTTAGAAATTTTAATTTATTAATTTTTTTTTTATATTATGTTTCAACAGGATTAACAATATTTTATACTTTTCGTTTATTAATATATTTAATAATTAATGATTTTAATTTATTATCAATTTATAATTTATATGATGAAGATTATACAATATTAAAAAGAATATTTGTGTTATTATTTATAAGAATTGTAAGAGGTAGATTATTAAGATGATTAATTTTTTCTTATCCTTATATAATTTATTTACCTTTTAATTTAAAAATAATAGTTATTTATGTTAGATTGTTAGGAGGTATTTTAGGATATTTAATTAGAAATATAAATATTTATTCTATTAATAAGTTTATAATTACTTATAATTTAAGAAGTTTTTTATGTATAATGTGATTTTTACCTAATTTATCAACTTATGGTTTAAATTATTATGTTTTAACATATAGACAAAAATTATTAAAAAATATTGATTTAGGTTGAAGAGAAATATATAGAGGTCAAGGTATATTTTTTATTATAAAAAATTATTCTATTTTTTTTAATCTTTATCAAATAAATAATTTTAAAATTTATTTATATAGATTTATTTTATGAATAACATTTTTTATAATATTTTTTATATGAATAATATA